>JBCJKE010449157.1:0-14550 GCA_039654525.1 Melibe bucephala | reverse complement strand
AACCCCCCCCCCCCCAAAAAAAAAACAAACAAACAACAAAACAACAACAAACAAACAAAAAAACCCAAACCAAACAACAACAGCAAAACCCCCCAAAAAACCCCAAAAAACAAAGTCAAAACCAAAACAAACAACAAAACCAAATACCATAACAAAAAACAAAACATCGAAATCGAAGTGCGTTGATGGAATAAATCATGCCACTATGGTGTAAGCAAAACAACCCGACACGAGCGTTGTCCACTGCAGTCGGCCAAAAAAGAAATGAGAGGCGGGTGTGTTATGGAAATGGAAAAAGGGGGAGGGGGCGTTGCAAACCGCAAACAATGGGGTGACCAGTTAAGGTTGGGGCTACCTTTACTGAAGTTTCCTATGGAGGAGGGCATCATCAGCATGCTAAGTGACAAGCGATGGGAATACAATGCCTTGCGGTCGAAGGCCTGCGTACGATGGCACAGCACAGTGTGTAGTCAACTGCCTCCTAGAAATCTACTCTAGGAGGTAGTGGTGTGTGATGCGTCTGTGTATCCTTCACCACTCCTTCTCCATTTGTGTGCAGGGGCTACTTTTTAATTTTAATACGTGCGCGTGGCATGGCTCGCATCGACCCGAAGCTTTGTTGGTGTAAGAAAAAGTGGGAAAACTGGGAAAAAGTTTACGTGAAGCGCCGGTTTCGGTTCGTGTAAACAAGATCTAGTAAAATTTGAGTTCGTGTTAAGGAATGTTGCATTAGTTGAATAAAGAAGAAAAAAAATCAAGGATTCGCGTCAGTTCGTGTTAAGGGCCAAGTTCGTGTAAAACGGGTTCGTGTTAAATGAATTCTACTATACATGTCTGGACAAATTGAGCATTTTCTGCTGGTAGCGTAGGCAGAGACTTTGTAATTTTGGGTAAGAGCAGTGAGCATGAATTTGAGGTGGAGCTTGTTTGAGGCTGACGTGAGCATGCTTAAAGTTAAAGGTGTGCACTTTACTTTATACAGTCAACGCCAGCGAAGTGCTCGGTGGTTGGGAGCAAGCTTGAACAATTTAGTATGCACTGATCTGAAGCATGTACATAGAGGGCAAGTTGTCACCCTAACTTTACAATAGTGTTCCTTTTGGATGGAGTTAGTCCCCTTTAATTTTAACAATTGAGTGCATGGACATGGCATTACATATTGATTTTTTCTTTTGGATTGGTTTGGGGGTTGTGTGTGTGCTTCATTTGCTTTATTATTTTACTTGTTTGTTCTTGGTCAACAATTAAACATGATCTAATATTCACATGTGACAGATCACATGCTAGTAGACACCTTAGGTTACCACTAGGCCCCGCCCAGTCTCACACCATGCTTGTAATTGTAATTGTAATTGTAAGTCAGTCAATCAAAAAAGTTGACCAACTAATCAAAGACAGAGGGAGTGAAGTCTTAGTCTTAACTGCCTTTACCTGGGCGTTACGGCCTTGCCACACATTGGGATTTAACTAGAAAGGGTTACGGAAATGGTCATCTGGGCACTATGCTGACTGTCTGCGACTCCGATTACATGAGTGACTGCTGGGAAGACCAGAGAGGTCAAGAGAGTTGCACGGTCAGTGCTCTGTCTCGCGTGTTGCGACCGGCATGTCATGTTACATGTCTTACTTTACAAGGCCTATTGTCAGTATTGTTGCGATTTTTTAGGAAATGAGCATGCACCTGTCCAAAGTGAGGCCCAGCCACTTTACACTTGTGTTTTACACAGTGAAAGTTTGGACAGCAGAAAAGCGGGCATTAATGCAAAGCATGCACTCTGTAAAAGTAAAAATAGAGTAAGACTGTGTACTTGTAGCCGAAGCGTGCTTGACGACTCTGTAAAAATAGAGTAAGATTGTGTGCTTGTAGCCGAAGCGTGCTTGAGGACGGCATGCTTATCACTTATTTACAGTGTTGACTGTGTTATTTATATCTCTCCATAAATTTCTTCAATCCCAAATTAAACATGAATTATGCAATCTATAAATCATCAATCACTGTCAAACATCCCCCCCCCCCCCCGACAGGCTTCAATTTTGAGTTAGGACTCACCCCAACCCTCAACTGATTTCTGAATATAAATCGCCAAAGTTATTATACATTCATTGAAAAAGACTGGATGCCATGAAGATTCATGATGTGCTTTATTATCTCGACAGCGCCTTGATGTTGAAGAAGTTACATAAGTTTGAATTGGCTGCATTAGCCAATTTGTGTCCTGAGGCAGCGGAGGAAGCGAAATCTCTAATTCCAAGGTAAAAATCTATGGGATTTCCTGCATGTGACACAGACATTGGTAGTGAATAACAGTAACCATGCAGTGAAATTGCTAGTGGCTTTTGTAAATCAGCAAATTCAAAATTGACATGATGATTAAATAACATCCAAGTATTGTCATATTTATGTACGGTGGATTTTTTTTTTAAGTAATCAAATTTAATTTACATAAAAAATAGTGTGCTGAGCGAGCTTTGAACCCACGACCCTCTGACTGCCAGTCTGACGCGCTAGGCACAGACCACCTGGACCTCAGGTGGCTTGTGTAAATCAGCAAATTCAGATTTTTTATCTTTGGCTTGACGTTGGACCCGTTTTGCCTATCGTTGTAGTAGCGGTAGCAGTAGATCTACGCCTCTTTGTTTTTCTGTCTCCCTCTCTCTGTTCATCACTGTCTCTCTCAATCACTACTTTGAACATCCCCCCCCCCCTCTTCCTCTGTCAGCTGGGAAAGGGCTGAATGTTTCTAGTTAGCCAGCCAGGGTGCTTCTAAATCTCGAATCTAGCAACGTTTTAATATTAGATTTCTAAGATAGATGTATATTATGGTTACCACTTCCAATTCCAACCAGACTGCTATGCCCTCCCTTTGGATTAATTTGAAATCCTTACTTTGCCTTTGACTGTGTAACTTTGCCATTAATTATTAATTTGTATATGTATTATACATATAAAATATATATATACATATATATTTACATATACCGGTAACTTTATATAAAATTCATAGGCTTACTTAAATTGAATCATGCAAAACCTACGAAAAGTTAATCCAGTCACAAAACATATAGCACAAATATACATATATTCAAATTGACTTTAAAAAGTTCAACACAATTTCTTGTTTCTTCTGGCCACCTGATGTATATGAAAAGCATGTCTAGTAGGTATAGTAAAACCGTTGCAGATTCATTTTCACTGCCATAAGAAATTTAAATTCAAGGCTGACATTAGTGAAATTTTACACAACACTGCATTCCCTCGAAAGCCCAAAATAAGTTTATGTTTAACAGAAAATAGAAAAAAATCATGTACAATAAACCTAAAAAGCAAATCATAGTAATAATACTGATAATATTGTTCTTGAAGCAATATGTCTGATTTCACCGCCACTGTCAGATATGGAAAATTAAAGGATGCAACTGCTACACCCAAAGATCCATCCAAACATAATCAAGACACAACTGCAGAATTTAGGGTCACCCATCCACCACTGGTATCATCCAAATACACGCAAACTTGTTCTCAACCTTCGTGCATTAAGTTAGGTTAGACTATGACAATCAGTATTATTAGTATTATATTATAAGTACATGTATAAATATTAATATAATAAATGTATAGTATTTAGTCTTGTGAGTTGACTTTTACAGAGAGATAATATTTCATGAGTATTGTTTATTTTGGTTTCAGTCTGGAGGGCCGTTTTGAGGATGAGGAGCTGCAGCAGATTCTTGACGACATAAAGACTAAAAGAAGTTTCCAGTACTGATGAATCCGAGTGAATAGTATGCTAGTGAAAGTGAAAGTGTGTGCTGTACAGATTGTTCTTTTTTCATTTGATGTGTTTGGTTCTATCATTGAAGTCACATCCATCCATCATTTCATCAATAAATTAATGATAATTATTAGATCCTTGTTATTCTATTCCTTGAATTTTCCTGCAATGCCAGATTCAGAGCTTTTCTTTTTGGTTAATTTCAATTTCAGAGTTCCTGGAGAACATTGGCTTTTTAATTTTAAGATAAGCTCACTAAAGATAAACCCGCTTGCTTGCTTCAGCCCATTCTAATAGAAAATAAAGTAGAAACTTACATTACAAATGAAGGATACCCCTGATTGAAATAATCAGATTCAATGTTAATTTAATAACATTAACACACTGCAGGCATGTATGTCATATTGTTTATTATTACACTAAATACAACACAACAGGCCGAGCATGCAACCACAACTGATTTTAGCCTCAATACTCAATCATTATGTTTGCTACACTACTGGGGGGGCTGCCATACACATAGTACAGCTATGGGATGGTTTGGGTTTTGTACTGTACAGTGGAGTCTACCTAAGACTAAGATAAACCATCCACCTGGTCCAGGTTTTTTTTTTCTTATTTATTCAACTTTTTTACAACATAACAAAGTCTGGTTTATATACATGTAAACAGGGATAGCACTTAGTCCATATAAAAAACTGACGTCATCTGTATCACCAAGACATGTGCCTTCACACTTTTGCGGAACTGATGTTGTAATACTCTACAAGTACAAGACAGTGATTGTGAACCCAATTAGGGGGAGGGGGTGTAAGGCCACACATTGGCAGGCTGTAATAGAGCATGCGCCAATAGGCCTACGTCGTTCCGAGATCATTTTAATTGTCTTGCACAGGGACTCTTTCCCAATGCAACACCCCATATTCAATGGTCAATGCTCCCAATTCCCAACCCGTCTCACTGTGTTGCATTGCAAAACACATGCATTATGCATGAGCAAAGGCTAGCCCTAGGCCTCTCTGTCTCCACCCAGTTGCTTGGTTGTACATGTAGAATTAATTCTAGCATCCCCTGGCCCCCATGTGATGCAGACTGGCATAGACCTACACATACATGGCATGCACTCATGATCTAGGCCAAACTTACTACACATTACATTCTCTTTTTCCAACTGAATTTCTACCCACCACAGATTTTAACCACTAGTTATTTCTCTTGGAATTAGTTAAAACAAAACATTACACATAAGACTAAGACATTCATTGATCTGGTCCCAATGAGTTTGTCGTAAGCAGATTCACTGTACATATATTTCCCTTTGAGACTTTGAGCTCTAGAATAACGAGACCTCAGGAAAAGGGAGAAATTTCAGTTGGAAGGGCAGGTCTTGTACAACTGAGTTTCACTGTCTACATGTTGACCAAACAAATTTTATTCTTATTAAGGAAAAAGAATGGAGATAAGACTAAGATAAGACAAGAGAAAAAAATGATAACAGTTTCTTGACTTTACTCTCCAAAATAAATCGCCACATTATCCAAACTTTTACTTTGTGCTGCAGTTACAATGAACCAATTGCTCAGCCCCATCAACTAACATCCCTGTACACAAATGTAACAAAGATCTTGGAGATGGTTTACATTTATATAGTATTACCAAACCACACACTAACAAAAAACTTAAAAAGGAACCCAACAAAACAATCTCGCTAAAGACATCAGAAAGTGTTCCTGATAAAAATGTGCACGTTGAAAATTACTTTTTACACATATATATACACACAAACAAAACAAAATATCAAAAACATGTTTGGAGAATGAAAAAGACTTTATTTTGGAAGATTAAAGATTGTCCCCAAATGAAAACTTCCAAACACAGTACACTTACTACTCATAATTTATTATAATCTCTCAACAAGTAACAATTATTCCATGCACCAGGGACACATACGCAAGAGCAAGAGAGTTAAAAACCAATCACATGAGATATAAAATAAAACTATACAATATACATGGCGTCACAAACTGATGGACATGTGGCACTTCATCACACTCTACTCGTAGATTCCTACTTTGGACTGGACTTTTTTTCTTTTTTCAATGGATCATGCAGCTTTCTTTTCATGGCCTGTCAGGGGCTGGAAAAAAGGAGTGACATACATCTATTATTACAGTAAAGGTTCAGAAAGACATCAAGTTGCATTTCTATCTGAATATCATAATAATTGAGTTAAATTACACTTTAACACGGCCTCTAACTCTAACATCTCAATGTCAGCTATCAAATAAATCAACATTCTTGTTATTAAATACACTTTGAAAAAAAAAAAACACACAACAAAACAACCTTCTTTTACTTTACTGCCGGTATTATTAAGTCTGAAATTAGCAATTGACGTGCTAAGCACAAGATGATACAAAAAATAAAACTAAGTGATACCACTATGTGACGAGTGACCACTATGTGTTCTATGTGACGAGTTAACATGCATTAGGGACAACAAAAGAAATCATTGGCTGTCAAGTCAAGAGATATGGTTCAAATTAGGGAGCTGTAGTAGAATAGAATCAACAAAAGAAATCATTGGCTATCAAGTCAAGAGATATGGTTCAAATTAGGGAGCTATAGCAGAATAGAATCAACAAAAGAAATCATTGGCTATCAAGTCAAGAGATATGGTTCAAATTAGGGAGCTATAGTAGAATAGAATCCCTTGCAAACTCCAGAGGGACGTCCAAGTCTGCTTGCATTAACATGATCACTCAGAGTCCGAGCCTTGGAGTTGGAGGCCTCTGGTATTAGAAGTAATTATTCTCAAACATTTACGGTATACTGGCCAACCTAATACTAATACAGGTTACTATACAATTCTCTTTATCTCTTGCACTTGACCACAGACCACTTTATCTCTTGCACTTGAACACAGACCACTTAAAATACTAATACAGGTTACCATACAATTCTCTTTATCTCTTGCACTTGAACACAGACCACTGTTACCATACAATTCTCTTTATCTCTTGCACTTGAACTAAGTTGAACACAGACCACTTAAAATACTAATACAGGTTACCATACAATTCTCTTTATCTCTTGCACTTGAACTAAGTTGAACACAGACCACTTAAAATACTAATACAGGTTACCATACAATTCTCTTTATCTCTTGCACTTGGACACAGACCACTTCATCTATCTATATGCGTTATGTGTACCGATACTGATTATCATTATCATAGACTGAGCAAGAGAAAAAAAAAGAAAACCACTGCTTCCATATTATCATTTTCATTGAACGTCTGTACATAAATTACAACCTAAGATTAAAATAATGGAGAGAAAATGCAAATACTCTCTCAATTATTACTATTGTCATCAATGCACATGGCAGACTTTATCTACAATTAAGTTCATGTTGAAGCTATCCATCTAAGTCAAAGATACAGTATCAAATGGCGACATGTACAGTTGATACTGTATTGATAACACCCATGTCCGTAAGGTATTGGGGTAAATCAAATGATAAGCTTGGAACAAGACAGTTGAGAAAAACCAAACACAATAATAAAGTAAATGAATTAATATTCATGCTCAACCACACTCATCAATTTGTAACTGAAGGGTGTTTTGGAAATATATGTATGGATAAAAATCAAAGTCCAAAGAAATTTTCTGTCACACTAACATGCTTCCCACAATTTTGGTTAGACTCTTATAGTATTCTCCTTGCTGTATGTTGCATTTCATAATGTACCAAATGTGTATAATGTGAACAGAATCATATAGAATAGCATACGCTATGCTGAGGTACAATAGGACTGTGCCTATGACAGTACTAGTACATTAGACATGTTTAGGCCTAGTTGTAGCCCATTATCAATATTATTATTGGATAGATCTACTGTTCTGTGCTTACAGCTTGAATCATCAATCCTCAATACTGAAAGCTCGACAGGAAAATGGCAGAGAAAAGAAAATTGACTGCTCCTACTCATAGTCTCCAAACTAATAACCCCCCCCCCCCCTTTCCTCCTAAAAAAACCCAAACAAACAACAAAAACAACCCACAAAAACCTTTGCATATAATGTATTATTGTAAGAATTATACGGTCCTAACAAATTATAACATTTCTTTGTTGAAACATTGGTTGCAGAAGCAGGAAAATACTGTGTAGGGCCTAAATGTAAATGATCTAAATAAACTATGTAAAATAAAATGTATTGGCTTTAACTTAAATGCTGGACCTGATGGAGCAGAATCTTGACACTGGGCGTGATGTCTAAATGTGAGGAATTAAAATGGGTTATGATGCACAATGTTATGTAAATGTAAGTTGTGTATAATACCTAACACCAACACTAACTGCTGTACAGAATTCTACAATAACATGTGAAAATATGTAGATTGATAAAAAACATCCAAACAAATTAATCTGGCATACTGTGAAACATAATGTAGAAAACTTGAAAAATGACGCCTTACTTGATGACATAAACTAAAACTAAAACAAAAAGAAACAAGTTTGTGAATTAATTAATTTCCCAAAAAGTTTAAAATCAAAGGTCTGAAGAAACTTAGTCTTAATGAAATTTTCACAGCCCTCTCTTCAATTTCAAATACTTAACTTTTGAGAGTTGCTCTGATGTTCATATTTCTTTAAGTTTAAGAATCTTTACTTTGAAGCAGAAAAGTCTTTTCAACGGTTTGAAAATGATTGACACCAATTGTATTACAAACAGTATAAACAAAGATGAACATGGATGTAGCTACTTTCCAAACTCGTTGAAGGCTGAGGGTTCATATGATGTAGAGAATGACAATAGAGATAATGAAATAATATTTCTATCTCTGTATAAATTGTTGTCTTATATAACTATTCTTCAATTCTGGACACATTTACCCCCTCAAATGTACATATTTCTTTTCAAATGTCTATTGAAGTTATTACCGGGTACATTATATCTACGTAAAATTCTTCAATGTCAGTTAAGTAGGCTACTAGAATTGAACTTGCCAAGTGAGACAACCATTTGTGTCCATTGTATTTCTCAAGTAAACAGTGATATTATTAAAATAGACCAAATGTACCCAATATCCATGTCGAAATGGGCCAAAAATCCTACAAATACAATGGCTTAAAATAATGAAAGCACAGCAAAATATTCAGCAGTCTCAAAGTCAAAGCAAAATACTGTAACAGAAACACACAAAATCCAAAGGGAATCAATGCTAAAACCAAATTTATAATAAGGGAAAAATGCCTCTTAAAGGTTTGCAATCGCATTCCTCATCCTTTGGATTGAGTTTATCTCCCTCCCCTGGAGGAAAGTTAGTACCAGAGCGGAGACCACCCAGAAACTACAAGTAGTAAAAGATATACAAAAAAAAAAAAAAAGGAAAAATAATGAAGATGATCAGGTTTAGAATTAAACATATAAAAAGTGCAAAGATGGATTAATGTAACATCAACGAATATTGAATACATTATATATGCACATAGAAGCATATTAATTTACTAGGAAGTAAGATAAGACAAAAATATTTGTAGACACCAGAAAATGCTCAAGTAAAAGCCATTGCGACACATGGCATTACATGTATTCCTCAGCAAGGTGGTTGCCACTTACAAGAACACCCAAAGTCAGAGAGTGCAACATTTAAAAATTAAAGTACTCTTATTCTTTTCTTATTAGTACTATTAACTACTAGCAATAATAGTACCTTAGAAAAAAATGTTCAATGTTTTTTTGTTTCTTTTTGCTATGGTTAAGATAAACCTAATCTCATACTAAACAATATTATATATATATGCAAATTGTTTAAGTGTCTGAGGGTTTTTAATAAAACAAGTAACCACATTTTACAAATGATTGGAAAAGTAGAGAGGAAAATTGAAATTAGTTATCTCATTTCAACAGAAATATTACTATAGTTGGTTATGAGATGAATAAGTCCTTGTATAACTTATAACTTAATAATATATCTTAAATAACATTATCTTAAATGGGTCTTCTTTATAAGATTAATTTGGTTTTCTAGAAATTCATTCTTGCGAGTGAAATGTTCTTTTAAATGGAATATTTTTAAGTGGCAAACCACTGTACAATAGTAATAATTATAATATAATAATATGTTAAAAAAATTTGGTGTCGTGCAAGAGCTCAGAGCTACATGTGTTAGTATCAGTACAATGCATTAGATATTAAACAACGGATTTATACTAAAATTTTCTTCAAATCTCAAACATAATCATTCATTTTAAACGATAATTGACTTACTTCAACATCACCTTCTATCTTTCGCACTTTCCTTATCGAAGACCCATTAAATTCGTGATTACAATCTGAAATGCCCATGCCGAGCCCAAGGCCAGATCCAAGTATCAAAGGCCATGGTTTTCCTACAGTATGAATCATAGACAAGAAAAAGAATGAATGAAATGAAAGAAATAAAAAAAAAAAAAAGCAACAAAATGATCGTCAGACATGTATGTACAAATGATCAAATATAGTTAGTAAAATGTGGCCACTATTAAAGGAATGATTTAGGTGATATAATAAAAGTAAAAGCTTGATGAAACTGAGAAATACTGAAAGAAGTCTTGGAGTCTTGGATTAGATTCTACTATGATTATGATGGCAAAATATCCAAACTTTACAAGTGCAATACAATTTACATACAGTGGAGTCCACTTAAACTTAACAACCTAGGGCAGTGTAGACCCATCAGCATGTCTGCTACTGCTACAGTAACCCACAGATGTAAGGTCTTACCCCCCAGGTTCGCGATCACTGTCTTTAGAGTATTATTACGACTATGATTTGTACCATGCGCATAGCAAGGAGGCTTGATAAAACGTACATTAGTGTTCCTCAAAAGTGAGAAGGGAGAGGGTATGATGACAGAAAAAAAGGTAACAGCCCAATGTGCGATCTATTTTTATATTATAAACCAGACTTTTTTAGTTGATGTAAAACAAAAACAAAACAAAACCGCAGACCGGGACCTGACAAATGGTCCATCTTAAGCGAGATTTTATTTTTAAATAAATCTATCTTAAGTGGACTCCACTGTATCAGAACATATTTCAATCAAAGATTTTTTAAACTTTGAACCACCTGATAAATTACGAGTATACTTACGTTTGAAAAGAAGGACAGAACATACAATGCCGACCCCCATTCCACCAACTGGTGACAAAAATGTAATGTAAAACAAATCACAAAAAAGTAACATTTAGAATTATGTCAATGAAACTTACACAGCTGATATGACAAGGGACATATTTTATATTAAAATAAATATCATTAGAATGACTTCAATACATTTTGGAAACTAAATGTTTGAAAAAAAAAAAGTCAAAGTTTAGCATCCTCAGAATATTTTTTTTGAAAGCTGAATTTGACAGATTCATCAAAATAAAGCATTGCTATTAAAAAATGCTAGTTTGAGTGTTATAAAATCATCAACAGATTTACAAAAATTCTCGAAAATACTTCCAACAACTACCTCCCATGATCATATATATATATGGTGTACAAAGTACACAGGATTTGTGAGTGAATGGCTCAATTAGCACTGCCTCACGAGGAAAAAAAAAAAAAAAATTCTAACCAGACAACTACCAATACCAGTCACTTGTCAGGCAATAGTAAATGAAGCGCTTCATGGCATTAATTGTTGCAGCTTTTGCGAAAAAATATGGGCTTTACTGGATCGCAAAGGTTGATGTTGAAGGACCTTGGCATATGTCACTTGTGCTAGGTCGAGCTTGTCACAACTTGTGCGGCATTTATACCTTAGTGAGCTAACAATCAATTTAAGCTTATCACAAGTTATCCCAGTCTGCCAGTAGGTAGAATAAATTACCACTGAAACAAAATCCCAGCTTAGCCTATTTTATCTACTGCGAGATTTTGATAAATTCAAGTTCTATTGTACTTACTGTACTTTTTTACTAGTTGAAAAGTTGTTGACAATAACTTTGTAAGCACACCTAGACATCTTATCTAAATGAAATTTAAAAACATTTTTTTAAAAATGAAATCTCTGGAACTTGTACATCTAGATTTAGCCGGACCCATTGATCATGCAGCCAAAGATGATTTTCAATATATATGCATTAGCTTGTGTTGAGGAATATTCTAACTTAACTGTTGTATATTTTTTGAAAAACAAAAGCAACACCCCTGAAGCTTTTAGAAAATATCTTGCTGAAATGAGACCATAATATGGGCATGTAAGAAAAAATAAGATCAGATCTTGATGGTGAATTTACTTCCACTGAGTTTAAATTTATTCTTGTTGATAATCTTATTAGACGTGAAACTAGTGCCCCAGATAGTCCTCATCAGAATGGAACAGCTGAATGTCAATGGCGTACTTTGAGATGGCAAGATGCCTATTGATAGAATACAATCTTAACAAAAGATTATGGGCTTTTGCCATTATGGCACATTATAAAAGGTACCGATTATAGTTTTGCATTTCATTATAAATGCAACTGCATTTCTTATGTCAATTTTAATACATACCATGTTTTCTTTCCATCTTTAAAGGACATCGATCTAATCATGTTTTTTGCTTTGAATTTCATTCTTAATAATTAATATTATTTTCCAAATATCACTTCCATTGACAACTAATTGGTATAAAATATTGATATTATCATTAATCGTAGAAGATTTTCGAGAGTAAATTCAAGAATTTTTTTTTTTTTTTACTCGTGAATTGAAAAAGAATTTAAAAGGAAACAATGTTCTTATAATTTATGCTTTTATATTAAATTATTAATGTAAAATTTAAACAAGATGCTTTGATATTTCTCATTAAATTAAAAGGGGAATTCTTTCAAAATGAATGTTTGAAGTGTAAAAATGCAGTTCTTCATTTATAAAAATACTTTCAGCACCTAGAATCCTGATAATCCTTTTTAATACTTAACTTCAATCTTGCACAGTCAAAAAGGTATTAAGTTGCATCATATCCTTTGATAGGCCTACTTGAACTTTGTCACTTTATTTTCAATCATTAGATGGAGCTAAGCTTAAGAGGGGGTGTTGAATATAATATGTAAACTAATCTCATGAGCAATTTTAAATCAATTTACGATTGCACAAATGTTTATATATATCTATTTTATATATATAATTATCTATTAATACAAATAAACGACTTCCGTTCCCGTTGTTATCAAGGTTCCATGATGTAGTTTCCTGCTATTTATTCCTTCATCGGAAAAAAACAACAACAACAAACAGTCATCATGATCGTAATAAAATCAAAAACTACAAATCAAAGATGAACCACAACCCCTAACACATTAACACTAACACTGGATCTAGATCTAGATTAGATCTCGACAGAATTTTTGTATTAATTCTATATTTGTATTATAATATAAAAAACAACAAAAAAGATGTCTAGATCTATGCAACAGATCTAGATCTAGCCTCTCTGAGGATTAGATACTAGATCTTTTACAGTTAGCTCTAGATCTAGATCTAGATCTAGTTACAGTCAGTTGATCAGTTTAAAAGGCCTATTAACTTAAAGTTAAAGACGGTAAGTAAGGCTTAGACTTAGAGAGAGGAGACCTGAACCTCCAGTTAGAAAGAAATATCGCTAAAAAGTAAACAACCGGACGAAAAAGTGCTCTTCATCTGAAATAAAAAGTAAGAAATTTATCAAATATGAAGCTTACCAAATTTTACCATTCCATTGTAAAAACAACGATCAACCTTCTCGCCGTATTCATCTTCTGACCTTACCGGGTTCGCCATGATGTCAACATCGAAAGTCGAGAGAGGAGTGTGTACCAACGGCAAGTTGATCGAGTATTTCTAATCGACCACCAGTACTCGACTCCTGTTAGGCGCCTAATCTTTACGACTTTCCCTTTGTGTATAATGAATGAGATAGGCTAACCAATGTAATCATTTCCACACTTTTCTTTCCATAATAGATGTTTCCTTTCATTGCTATTTCAAGCAATGTTTCTTAATTTTTAAATAAGTAATTAGTCGACCTTGAAAGAATTGGAATTCACATAATTGTCAAAGATTGGTATCGAACGAAAATGAAATAAACAAGTCTCGATATTTTTACGAAATGTCACCATATATTTATATTGGACAACAAATAGTTGAGTTTTTTAAATACAAAAACAATAAACCAGGCTTATAGTATACCTGGATGTATTCTTCTGGAAACGAATACAACGTCAAATAATGAATGAAATAGATGCTTGCTATATGAGTACTTTTCCTCGTCTTAATTCAATAAGTATAAAATTTAAGGCATCGAAATTTTAACTCTGGTTATACGGAGTACAATTTTTGAGCATTGATGTACTTTTTTTATAATTCAAAATGGCCGCCTCCTCTGTACATTGGCACTGTAGAAGAACTTTGGGGTCATTATCAAAATTTCACAGAAATTTTAGTATTAGTCTTCAAAGACAATGTGATCAGAAAGCTAAAATTCATTGCAACATACCCTTTTCAGGGTAGGTATTTGTCTAGAACTAGATTCTATATCAATTGCTGAGCGTAACTTGTTTGAGTTTGTACTCGAGTAGTGGAGAGTGTTCCCAGTAGTGGTAGATTTAGTAGTGCAGGAGGGTGCTCCCGGCATGGAAGGTCAACCGGGTAACTGCGTTAAAACCTTTATAAAGTACTTGATTTGACTTGATTCAGCGTTTGAGGCCTAGTGATGGCCTGTTCGCTGGTCTAATGCTAATAGATACCAGTCAGTGGCAGCAGTGTTTCTGAGCTT
>JBCJKE010449046.1:4044-14551 GCA_039654525.1 Melibe bucephala | reverse complement strand
CTCCTCCCCCTTCCCTCATCCCCCTCCTCGTTTTTCTTTCTTTCTTCTCCTCCATCTCCTCCTCTTCGTCGTCGTCGTCGTCCTCCTCCTCTTTCTTCTTCTACTTCTCCTCCTTCTCTTCTTCTTCTTCTCCTCCACCTCCTCCTCTTGTTGTTGTTCATCATCATCATCGTCGTCATCGTCGCCGTCGCCGCCGCCGCCGCCACGATCTTCATTATCATTACTACTATCATCATCTTCATCAGCATCATCGTCATCATCATCATCAGCAGCAGCAGCAGCATCATCATCATCAGCATCATCATCATCATCATCATCATCACCACCACCATCACCACCACCACCACCATCACCATCTAAACGGAGCTTGTTGGTTAAGCCCATGCATAGCAGAAATTAAAGTAGACAAACTGTGTCGTCACGAATTTAGGCCAATAATAGGTGTGTACTTAACCAGTATGCATTAAGCAGACCTTGTTTTCACTCGGCCTGCTGACACTGACGTCGGTCGCATCCATTATCCGGTTTGCCCTTCATCGTCAGCTGAACTTGCCCAGCCTCAAATTCACATTGGCACGCTGGAAGGCCTAGCCTACTTGTAGATCTCCCTGCTCATGCGCTACGGTACAGAGCTGGATCTAGCTAGATTCTAATAATATCAGACGATGGCTTGGAAGTGAATACTCAAACCAAAGTGCCACATAATGTCTACTGTGAGAAATACGGATTTGTTGTGAAGCCTGCGACTTTTCACCCGTCTTTTAAAAGACTTGAGTAGGGTCTTTTTTCTACATCCACTTAATCATTAAAACGTCATCACCATCTCTACCGTCATCAACTTCGTCATTGTCGATAGAGCTTGTTCAACTTCAACATAGGTCTCTGTGCTTCAGAATGGCTATTGAAAAAAAGGATTGTTTCTAAACGAAAAGGAAATGAAAACAAGTTTCTAAATCTAAGTGTAGGCAAAGTGTGCCAACATCTCCATGGCATGTATTAGGGAGATCTAGTGCGTCTTTTCTGGTTGGATTCACAACAGGAAAAAATTGCCAGTCAGTGTAAAGTGCAGTAAAGATACAGAAGATTTTAAACAAAATCTTAAACATATAACATTAATATGTAAATACTACCTTTTAGCGGCGCGTTGAAAAAAATACTCAGTTGACCGAGTCTGTCAGATTTTATGAAGACGAAGAGCCATTTTAAATCTTTTGTGTTGAAGGATTTATTAGATTTATTATTTGTTGCTGCAAGTGAAAGTGTTATTTTCTGTCTCTCAGTAATGGCATATTTAATTATCTTTTTGTTGTTGTTTTTTGTTGTTTTTTATTTTTGTTGTGGGTTTTTTTCTTTTTTTGTTTCTGGTTGGGGTTTTTGTTGTGTGTATTTTTTTCTTATACTTAATTGAGAATTCACGATTAAAAGAGTCATAATCAATTAATTTATTCAGGGTTGCTCTCAAAGACACGATTTTGTTTGAAATTCCTTCTTCCCTAATGTAACTTTAACAGCGTGTAATAACGAACTTTGTTCCGAGTAAATCCTGACTTGGCGACCTATCATAGGCCCAGGCATAATTATAATATGGGATGTGGAAAATTCGTCTCCATCTTATCTTTCCCTGAGTCACTTCAATCTACCGTTATGTTGTCTTCGAGTGCCCCTTTCGTTTCATTAGCAGCTCCAAATAGAGCATCTCGACCGAGACCGCCCTAAAGTTATTCCGAGACGTATTTAATTAGTATTATGGTCTATTTACTGTCCTGGACCTGTCATGATATGATTCATGTTAGTGAGTAGTGCTCCCCACTTTTCTTCCCCACATTTCGTTTTTAGTTCTTTTTACTGGGTTTTTACAATTTCGTTTTTATTAATATATTTATTTTTATTTTTTTATTTTTTTTTTTGGTTTTGTTTATTTTGCTGTGTTACAGAGTATGCCTCAATATCAACGATATGTAATTGATGTATAGACAAAAGTAATGGGCAAGGGGCTGAATTATAAGACAAAGTATTAGACTGAATTAGGAGTGGATTTGCATGGTGGTAAGAACACTCTGCTTGTCTCGGCGAGACGATCCGGTGTCACTGTTTCGGGTTCAATTTTCAATGGAACCATAATTTTTTTCTTTCGCATTATTCTTAATGAAATTCTCCCTACTGTATTTGTAAATATTTTCTTTGGGGCCTATTTTAATAGTCTGGATCTAGTATGTTAGATCTAATTCTTTGTCTTTTCGGACTCTGTTACATTTCTTCGGAGCTTCTCCATTTCTTTCTGCCTATGGATTCTTCTAACTACTGTCTTTCAATATGGTTTGTTTGTTCCAAATGTTGCCACGCAATAAGAGCAAATTGTGAATGCTTCCATTAGGCATTCTACTGTAGTATTCGCTAAACCTTTCTTTAGTTTACCCTGCAAGTCATCATCGAAGGTCTCCCATTCTTTTGCCATTGCTGGAGGGGATTTGATTCTAGGACGCTTGCCTTCTATGGTTTGCAGTTCTTCATCTGAAGTATCAAGGTTGAGTTTATTGTGGTTGGCCACCAAGCGTGTGTCCTCATTCGACTTATCCGGTTCAAGGAGCGATTATGATCTTCAGTTGCCTTATCAAGGCATTTCATCTTCATCATATAAATCTTCATTCCTCTTTCAGTTGGGAAGAGTTTACCTTAAGTATAATGGTGCCTAGAAGACGTTAAGTTCGATGTCCGATTGACATTTCCATGTCGAAACCGTAACTAAACACGTATGTGTGTGTGTGTGTGTGTGTGTGTGTGTGTGTGTGTGTGTGTGTGTGTGTATTATACATGTGTGTGTTTACATGTGATTAAGAGGTGCTTTGAGTTCTACGAAAAAAGTGTGCAATATAAAGAACTGTTATCATTATTGTAGATTAGTGTACTGTTACTATTAAAATAATTGTCAAAAAGTAAATGTTTTTAGTTTTGAGAGTACAAAGATGTTACATGTATATTAATAAATTCATATTCATATCGTTATCATCTTCATCAACTCTTACATAGTCCATGAAAACTGCAAGATTTATACAGACTATTTATTGTAATTGATAGAATTGCTTCATTTGTAATGAATGTTTTCATTCAAAGGTTGAATCCTGCATAATTGACAGAGCAATGGGGCATATCATCTATATATAAAATTGTGTGTTTGGTACATACATCTTATTCTGGTGTTCATGATACATTTATTCCTCAGAACAAGCTCCTCACAAACCATTGGTGTGTGCTGTACAGTGGAAAGAATACTCTTCCCCCCATTTTGGACATTTTGGAAAACAATGATTCTAAAACTCAGGTGAAATGCATTGAATTAGAGAAGTGTCAATGGTGCAAGCTAGAGAACATAGACCCTGCTTTCAGCTTCACCTGTAAAGGCAAGCAGTACACATTTATAGCTCAGTCAGAGAAGGAGCGACGTGAGTGGGAGAGCTACTTGGTTTGTGTCTCCCCAGAGCTTTCTACTGATAATCAATCAGGCATGTCTGGATCAATGTCTTCAGCGCATTCCTTTGATGGATTGCAAGACAATGTTATCCATTCGTCTTCTGATCAAAGTAAGTGCTTCTAATGCTATACATTACTACTGTTACTGGTACCTGATTAATTTTCATTTCTAGATATATACATTATTATGTAGACATGCATGTAAGCAGCGTTGTCAGGAGGTAAAACACTTGGCTTAAAATAGAAAAAATTGCAGGTTCGAGTTACACTGCAGGCCATTGGGAAAGGTTTTCTATGTATACATTTTCCTCACCCCACTCAGGTGTAATGAGTACCTGGCTGTAAAATAGCCTTACTCCATCCGAAGAACATTGTATTCTGCCTAACTGACTACATTTTGTCTTATGTATTCAGTGTTGCTGTTGGTCAGAAACCCCTTGTAAAGCGCTTTTACCACATTTAGTGGATATTGCGCTATATTAAAGCTCCAATTATGATAATAATAATATTATGGTAAAATATGGTAAAATGCCTTTCACCATTTTTTTTTTCTCTCTCTCATTCTCTTCCCCGATACACATGTTTGGTCAGCCTGGCTCGGGGGCCCCACCATCAGACCTTTGTCCTTCCTTGCTTTTCTTTGCTGTCATGAATTTCTAGGCAAGACTATTCGCGGTAGTTTGCCATTGCTTTCCGCGAAAGCCAGTTATACCGCCAACCACTCGGTCCCGCTAGCAGACTTAGCCTATGACCAACCGAAGCCTATCATAGTTACCGATTCCTGGGTGAACGTCCAAGGGGGATAGCCTCGGACCCGCTGCCAGTGGAATTACCCGCAAGATCCATTGGCAGAGTCGTGGATAAAGGAGGCTTGGAAATCTGTCAATGATAGAATAATGTCCATGCATCTAAAGGGCAGAAAAAGAAATGTCACAGTAATACATGTCTATTCTCCAACATCAACTGTAGAAACAGAAGAAATTGAATACTTCTACTATTCTTTACAACACATGATTGACATAACTAACAATCACGACATTCTCATTGTGATGGGAGACTTCAATGCGAAAGTTGGTTTGGGACTAAGAAATGAAGCAGGAGAAAGGCTAATGGATTTCTGCATTGAGAATGATTTGGCAATTGGAAACAGCATGTTTGAACAACATAAGAGAAGGCTCTACACATGGATCAGGCCAGACGGAACAACGAAAAACCAAATCGACTACATTCTCATACAAAAAAGATTGAAGACAAGTATTTTGACTGCTAAAACATGACCTGGTGCAGACTGTAATATAGATCACCAACTACTATTCGCAGCACTAAAACTCAAACTAAGAAAGCTATTAAAACAGTGCAAACCACTCAGGTTCGACTTAAAGAACATACCACCTGAGTATGGAGTAGAGATACAAAATAAATTCCAAATCCTCATGTCAATTCAAGAAGAAATGTCACCAGAAGCTTAACTCAGAAATACAACAAATATTGATTGAGACGGCAAAACAGATAATTCCCTCGAAAAAAATAAAGAAACAACCATGGATATCAGAAGTTACACTTCAAGCTGTAGAAAAGAGAATAAAACTTAAATCAAATGGAAAAACACAGCAAAGTGATGAATACAAAGAATTGTCCAAAGTAATAAACAAGAAATTAAGGAAAGACGGAACAGAATACATACAAAACAACTGCCTCAAAATAGATATTGCCTTTAGCATCAATCACAATGAAATTGCATTCAAACAAATAAAAATGAAGACCAAAGAGTTCACATCAAATTCAATGGCAGTCAAATATAAACATGGAAAAACTTTGACAGTAAGAGAGGACATTTTAAACATATGGAAATAATACTGCCAGGAAATGTATGCCTCAAGTGGAAATAATGACCAAACAGACCTTGACAGCATCCAACATGAAATTGAACCTGAGCCTCTTCTTAACGAAGTAAGATGGGCAATTAATTCACTTAAAAAGGGCAAGGCATGAGGCTATGATGATATAGCAACAGAATTGATTCTGGAGGGAGGAGAGGCAAGTGTAGAAATTTACCATGCACTATGCACAAAAGTGTAGAAAACAGAATGCTTGAAGGAGCTCAGTATATGTTCCATTTCCAAAGAGGGGAGACCTAAAACTATGTACAATCTACAATACCATAGCGTTAGTCAGTCACACAAGCAAAATTATGTTCAAAATCATTCTGAAAAGAAACCAGAAAAAGATAAATGAAGAAATAAACATCGTTCAAGCTGGATTTCAACAGGGCAGAGGTACTAGAGATCATATTTTTGACGTGAGAAACATCATTGAAAAATGCAGAGAATACAACATTGATCTGTACCCCTCTTTCATAGACTATTTGAAAGCTTTTGATTGTGTCATACATAACTCTCTGTGAAAAATAATGATTGAGATGGGATTTCCTTTACATATAGTAAAATTGTTTTAAAAGCTTTATAGTGAACAACTATCAGCTGTGAAAGTGAACGGAGCAACATCAGAGTGGTTTATGGTTGAACAGGGTGTACGCCAAGGCTGCATATTGCTGTCTTATCTCTTCAACATCCACGCAGAGAATATTATGAGGAATCTGTATCACGATCCAAATTATTAAATTTTTGACAGCCTCAATATCGGAGGTCATGAATTGCCAGAACTTAGATATGCTGACGATACTGTTCTTCTATCCACAACCACTGAAGGCATAGAAAAGCTCATCAAAACAGTGAAGGAGCATAGTGAAGCCCAGAACCTCTTCCTAAATGCCAAGAAAACAAAAATCATGACATCAGATAAGATACAAAGAAGCCATGATATCAAAATCAATAACGAAAAGATAGAAGTAGTTGATGAATTCCAATACCGTCACACGTTATTGACAAATAATGGGAACATTGAACATTTACAGAGAAATAAAAAGATGTTTCGCCAAGGCCCTCCAAAAATTAAAGAAAATGAAAAGACTGTGACAAAGAACATCTATAACCACTAGATTCAAACTCCTCAGATCATGCATTTTCCCAATTGCCAAATATAGATCGGAGGCCTGGACTATAAACAAGAACATTATCAGAGCAGTATCCAGTTTTGAACTGAAATGTTACAGAAAAATTCTAAAAATCCCATGGACACAAAAGAGAACAGGCAAGTCAATTCTAAAAGAACTCAGAATCAGTAAAGAGTGGCTAATGAACACTATAAAAAAGAGAATTGTCTTATTTTGATCATCTCGAAGGACACGAAAGTCTAGAAAATACAATATTTGAAGGGAAAATGCCAAACTCCAGAGGAAGAGGAAGACCCAGAAGAAGATGGAGTGACGATGATAAGAGAGACTTGGAAGTAGACCTCAAAACAGCTGGGGACATGGCACTGGATAGAGACCTATACAGAGAGGCTGCCATGAAGGTGACATTCCGGAAGGAACATGCCAGTTAGAGAGAGAGAGAGTTGTCAGCCACAAACAGATAGTTTCTTCTGTTTGTGGGAACATTTTGCTTAAATATGACAGGTTTACTGATAGAAAGGGGAGTGCAGATTGCTCCATGGTTAGGGCCCTCCACCATTAAGCCAGAAGTCATGGATTCGTTCCTGGTTGACCAGGCTTGAATTTGAAGGAGGTCGTGCGTATGTAAAAGAAACCTTTTTTTCTTTCTTTCCATTTTACCTTTCAGTGTATGACTTTTAAAATCCCAAAATGATCTTTCTCCAGCCATCCCTATTCTGACATTTTCTGTTTTCTTCTTTGAGGGGTACATTTCTATTCTTTGGAGCCTGATTTATTTCTTTTTTAAATTTTTTAGTCATTTTCTTTAGCTTGGTCTCTTATTATTGTATTTCTGATTCTGTCTATTAGTTTTCCCTAGCACTCTTATTAGATATTTCATTTCAGCTGCATGTACTCTGCTATATTCCCTACTATCTAAAGTCCTAGTTTCACTGCCGTAAAGGCTCTACACCTGAATAAATAAATATGATAAACAAAAGAGGGCTCAGCATACAGCCCTGTCTTTCTCCTTAAACTACTTTAAATTCCCAGCTTCCCTCACAGCATATGTTTGTTCATGTAAAAATTCTATACAGCTTCTATGAAATTTTTCTCTACATTATGTTCCATAGTTCATTTCTCCTTACAGTAGATCCATAAAACAAAGGTGCAAGTCAGTATTTCTTTCAATGAATTTTTCCATAACCTGCCTAGTATGTGTGGGATCTTGCACACTTCTTGTTTAAGCAGTCATTGGAGTCAGGTAGGATCCCAGATGACTGTCGGAAGGCAAATATTAAAGTGGTATTCAAGAAAGGTGGTCACATTCAACATTTGGTCAATTGTGTGTATAATCATGGAGCAATTTATCAGAGAAGCTAAGCTTGCAAAGTACTAATGATCTAACATGTAAAAAACAACATGGATTGTTGAGGGCAAACTATGCATAAAGAATCTTTTGGAAACATTGGATAATTGGACCCAGATCATTGAAGAGGGTGAACTGGTAGATGCAGTTTATTTGGACTTGAGGAAGGCTTTTGACTCAGTCCCCCATAATCGTCTGTTATTAAAACTTAAATGCTATGACATGACCCTAAACCTGTTGCTTGGGTTGGAGACTTCTTAGAACAGAGACAACAAAAAGTAGTTGTTAATGGGGAAATGTCACAATGGCAGGATGTCAAAAGCAGGATTCCACAGGGAAGTATATTGGGACTGGTAGTAAGAAAAAAGAGAGGATGGCTAAAACAACATGGTGAAGAACTGTGGAACAGGAACGAAAAACAGCAGGATGGAAGACATGGAGCAAAGCATGAAAAGCAGCAACCAACAGGGAAAAGTAGAGAACATCTGTGAAGGCCTTATGTGACACAAGTCATGAAGGAGACGATAGGTAGCAGGTAATATAAATTATCTGCCAAGCTGCATTGAATCAACTTGCAAAATCTTTGCGGATGATACCAATATTTTCAATCACATAAGAAACAATAGCATTTTAAAAGAGAATATAACACATTTACAAGAATGGTAAATTCTGTTTAATGTTGACAAGTGTGCTGCTATGCAGATGGGGTAGAATAATCCAAATGAACAATACTTCATAAAGATTAATAGAGTTGACCAACTGCTAAATAATTCAGTTGTCGAGAAAGATCTGGAATACATGTTGATAATAAGTTACTGTTCAGAAATCAAATCACTATAATTACTCAAAACGCAAACAACTATCTTGACAAGAAATAATTTTTATCATTATACAAAGCACGTGTTCGATCACAACTGGAATATGCTAATGTGGTATGGCATCCAATATATCAAGAAGGCATGGACAAATAAGAAAAAGTTCAAAGAAGAGCAACAAAATGTATTTCGAAATTAAAGACCTAAAATATACTGATAGACTAAAGAAGCCTCATCTCCCAACCTTAGAATTTCGCAGACCAAGAGGTGACATGATCCAGACATTTAAGAATCTTCATGGAATTGACAACGTTTATATAGTCTTTTTGAATAGGTGGACAATACAAGAACAAGAGGTCATTCGTTAAAACTACAAAAAGAGAGGTGCTACACAAGAATTTGGTGAAATTTCTACAGTCAACGTATTGTGAACATTTGGAATAAACTACTGGATGAGTTCATGACAGTGGAAACAGTAAATGCCTTCAAGAATAGACTAGATCAGTGCAAGTAAATTCAAATACCAAATTTGGTAGGACCAGCGTAGACCAATTTATAAAGAGGAGAGAATAGGCCATATATGGTCTAAAATCTCATTACAAGGTATCCAGGTATACTATTCTTCAATCCAGTCCTCCACTTTTTTTCTCAGCCCCATTTCTATAATTCTGGCATAAACTTTCCTGGTACTTTAACATTGATATTCCTCTATAGTCTGAGTATTTCATTGTAGATCCTTTCTTGTGCATCAGTATTATTGTTCCTTTTCGTCAGTCATCTGGCACATGCTTTTATTCTCGAACCCACTGATCCTGTTTTGCTGTCTCTACTTCCTGTTTGGTGATATTTCTTTTACTAACAAAATCTTTCTTGTCTTTTTGCCTCTTTGTAATTGTTTCTCCCACGCTTCCATCCTTTCTTTGATTTTAATTTTGACATTTTCTCTCCACCATGCGGTTCTCTCCTTATCTCCCTGTATTTGCTTCCTACTACAGACTTCCTCAACACAACACAGGAGATATTTCCTATACACTTGCCACTTTTCATTTACAGTGCTATTTTAGGTCAACCTATCCTTCAATAATACATCTTTTAATTATATATTGGTACATCAGTTTTTCTTCTGGTTTACTTAGATTTTGTATTTTGAGTCTATTTGCCCTCTTTTCAATTCTTTTCTGTTTGCTCTCCTCGGGCAGTAATCTCATTTTTGCAATCACCAAGTGATGGATACTAAATATTTCAGCTCCTCTGTTAACTTTCACATCCATGGTACTATGTAAAAGGGAACTGCTAACTATTATATAGTCTATGGTTGACTTTTCACTTCTATCTTCATTTATTCTAGTATATTTGTGGATGTTTTTATTTGGAAAGAAGGTATTAGCTTTTTCTATACTGTTCTTTGAACAAAAGTCTATAAGTCTCTCCCCGTTTGGCGAAGTTATTGTCTCTCCTTCTTTTCCCATTGCTCCAAATGATATATCTCCTAAAATTGTTACTTTCTGTTTGGATGTGAGGTTTTCTACATGTACAACTTGCTTTTAACGTTATCTTTCTCTTCTTTAGCAGCATCTTTGTTTGGTCCACAAGCTATTAATAATTCAATTTCTCTTCCTTTTAGTTTAATTTTTATTTTTAAGTGCATTGAACGTAAGAATTTCCAGTTCTCATATAGGTTTTTATGTCTAGCTCTCTCTTTATTGCCTACTCCTGTCCTAGCACTCTCTTTAAAGTCTACTCCTGTCCTAGCACTCTCTTTAAAGTCTACTCCTGTCCTAGCACTCTCTTTAAAGTCTACTCCTGTCCTAGCACTCTCTTTAAAGTCTACTCCTGTCCTAGCACTCTCTTTAAAGTCTACTC
>JBCJKE010448935.1:0-14579 GCA_039654525.1 Melibe bucephala | reverse complement strand
AGATAGATAGATAGATAGATAGATAGATAGATAGATATATAGATAGATAGATAGATAGATAGATAGATAGATAGATATATAGACAGATTGACAGACTGATAAATGGGTAGGTAGGCATACAGCTTGGGAAATGAGTGGATGAGGGGGATTTCTTCTATGAATGGTGAGACAACTATTTTGACATTTCTGACAGATGAAGATAAATTATATTTTCTTGAATATCCATTTATAAATGAAAGCAAGTCTTTCTAACACTTATCATAAAGATAAGAATTTAATAATAAAAAAAAAAAATCCTTGCAATGGAAAGGAAAGGAAAGAAAAGTATGCATGAACTTAAAAGATTTTTTTTAATCAAGCCAAACACATAGAAAACAGAATAATTTATGACCTCGGATTTTTCAAACAAGAGATTGAACATAATTTAGTATGTAGTATGAAAGACTTGAATTTGTTATGTAATCCATGACAGTTACTGCTAAAATGTATTTTACAAAAAATACTGTAAATATATATATACATATATATACATATAAATATTCTTTTAAAATGCATTATGATGTACATTTTCAGCTGTTATTTTATTCACTTTATATATTTTTATACTCAAAATAAACATGGTATGCCTAATAATAATCACACAGTATAGGAGAATTAATCTTAAAAAGGATTGTTTTCCAATATCCTCCATTGACAGAAGACTACTATAAAAATACACATCAAAGTTATAGAAAAACACATAAATGCAAAATCATTTGTGAATACAAGTAATTCACTGTAATTGTATACCACATTGCTTTCGAAGGAAAATTGTGCACAAGAACTCTGTGCACAAAATGACAAACAGTATTGAAAGAGAAGACACAACAAACATATTGATTGTACATGGAGTATTTTAAGTGCATAATTTTAAAACAAGGAAACAGCCTCAGCCAAAAATTGCCAACAACAAAACAAATAATGAAAGAACTAAATTATGCAGATGATGTGGAAATGATATTTGACTAAGAGGAAGAAGCACATACCAATAACATCAAAACCCCTAGACAAGTGGAATTGAAAAGTAAATGAAACAAAGACTGAAATAACAAAAGTGCAAAGAAACCAAACAGAATGGAAAAGTGTTAGAGAATTGGGCTGCCTCATAAATGAAAATGAAGACATCAAAAGAAGAAAAATACTTGCTAAAAATGCATTTATTTATGGAACTTAAAACATCTGGATATGATAAGGCAAGATCAGCTTGACAAGCTGAAACCAACGGTTTGATTATATGAAGCACTTGTGACATTAATACTCATATATTTAATGTGGAAGGTGGGGACTTACATCTAAAAACATAAGACATTCTCAACAAAACCCACAAAAAATATCTCAGAAATATTACTGGTATTCACTGGCCAGACAAAATTACCAATGAAGATCTACATGGCCGCTGCTAATCAAAATTCATTAGCCAGAAAATCAAAATTCAAATATGGCAAAAACTAATTACTAGGACATATTTTAAGAAGGGACAAAAAAAAAAAACAAAAAAGAAAAAAACAAAACAAAAAAAAACCCCCCAAAAAAAACTTTACACAAACAGCAATGACAGCTTACTTCAACAAAAGCCAAAAACACAAAGCAAGAACAACCACCTCCCTTCCAACAGTGCTTAATCAAAATCTAGGAAATCTGACAAAATTATGAGAATCAATAAAACCAAAAATCTAAAATACAAATCAACATCTGCACTGCACACCAAGAAGTCTAACTACTAATCAATAAATGATCTCAATACATTAAAAAAAGCGTATACAAAATAGAGATGTCTGGAGAGAAACAAGAAGGCAAATCTCCAATGCTAAAAACATATAAGCGTGGAGCTCCGCATTAATGAGACGAAGACAGATTTTTTGTATTGATTTGTTCTGAATGGATTAAAATAATTGTTGGTGAATGTGAAAAACCACTTTGTGGTACCTAGCTTAAGTAATTCATTTTCTTATATTTTAATCTGTAAAATTGTAGAGTGGAAATGGTCTCTTAACCAAAAGAGAATCTGTCATCCCAAGCAGGTCTTTTAACCTTGCGCTCTGGAGTCCCTTTATTCTTCGATGCTGACCCCTGTAAAAAGTTTTTAAAAACTTGAATAAGGAAGAATAAAAATTTGGCACATTTTGTTAGAGTTACATGGCTGAAAAAAATCTTGAAGTAGAAAAATTTAATTCCTGAGTATAAATTTATACAATTTACAGTAAAGCTATAGACCTCTGTTTCCATGAAGGTATGTGATAAAATATAAACTTTCAAGAGAATTTTTTCTTTATTGTTGGTCAAAAAGTTATGGGAAAATATGGAAAAATTAGGGTGAAGGTTGAACAAAATGCTAGTTCAGTCAGACTTTCTTTGGATTTTCTTCTTTGAAATAAAGTAGACTCCTGATAACACAAACTCCAAGAGACCAATGAAACTGGTTCATGTTATCAAGAATTTGTGTTAAGAGGATTGAGGAAAATTGAGGAAAAAAACCCTGATTTGAACTTCAGAGCAATAATTTTACATATGTCGTCCCAGGGAGTGAAGATCTAGTTGATCGAAATGCATCGAAAGAATGATACTGCTATGGTGCAAGCAACGCAACTCGACACGAGCCTAGTCCACTGCGGTCGATCAAAAAGAAGGAGAGGCAGGTGTGTGGAAAAAGGGGATAGAAAGGGGGGAGGGGGTGGGGACAGAGGTTACTAGCGGCAAGCAATGGGGTTACCGGTGGAGACTGGGGCTACCTGTACTAAGAGTTTCCTAGGGTAGAGGGCATCACCACACGCTCAGTGACATGCGATATGAAAACAGTGCTTTGTAGTAGGTGGCCATGCATAAATACGGCACGTCATGACACTGCTAGGTGGGTGATCAACAGCCTCCTACAAATCTCCTATTCTAGAAGGCAGTGGTGTGATGTGCTTGTGTATCCCTTCACGACCCCCTCTCCCTTCTTGCCCAAAGGCGGCTTTTTAAGTTTAACATCTGCGCATCGCATGGCTCACAGCGACCCAAAGCTCTGTTGGTGTAAGAAAAAGTGGGAAAACTTGGAAAGTAGATTGCATGGAGCGCCGGTTTCAGTTCGTGTAAAGAAGATCTATTAAAATTTGAGAATAAATTCGCGTCAGTTCGTATTAAGGGCCAAATTTGTGTAAAACTGGTTCGCGTTAAATGAATTCCACTGCATATGTAGTTCAAACAACAACAAAAAACCCCCCAAAAAAATTTCAAGGAAGGTATACTATTGTACGTGTTAGAAATATACCCAAGTATGAGCATATATTTGATATTATTTTTTTCCCTCATAAATCATCCAAAATACAGAAATATATAGATAATGCATTTAAAAATGTACATTTAAAACTGTATGATGGTACTGTTGTTGACAGTCAATCCAAAGATATCATTTATTACTTACAAGGCGCTTTGTATCCTTTAAACTCTTTGTCTTCGAATCCCGTTGTCGGTGCCTACTTCCACCATCAGAACTTCGATCAGAATGCACTATGGGAGGCAATATAGATTGCTTTGGATTTCGTGGGGCTGGTGGCTCTATTGTACTATGTGGTAACTTTGTTCTGACATCACCGACTTCATCCTAAAGAATGAAGCAAAAGATATTTTATATAAAAAGCAAACAATTGATATATATAAATTCACATGTAGTACATATGTCAATATTATATATTATAAAAAATTTAATGTTTTAAGTTCCTGCTGAAACTAACTCAACTAACTGTTATGGGTAATGTATGACAAAAATTATCTGTATCAAGCGGAACACCAGCAGAAAAAATGCCAGCTCAGGAATGGTAGCTAAAGCGAAATATTTCTAATGTTAGTTTCGTTTAATGGTCCTCAATTTTATATTGCATAAATTATTTGATACGAAATATATACAAAGAAGAGGACTCAAAGTGAAAATTGTCCAGTTTCAGACAAAGAAAAATTTTCAAATTCTAGATAGAACAATAATTATTTTTCAGAGATAGAGAGAGAGGACAAAAAGACAATAAAGACAATGTACAAGGTGGAGAAAAGCCTTTGACGGAGCAACATAGCAATAGTAATAGCAATAAAAGATTTTTAGCACCTGATTTCACTGTTTGCGCTTTATAAAGGAAAAACTGAAGAAAAAACATATTGCAAAACTCCATGGTAGAGAGACATGGATATGAAAGATCCTGAATATTACAGAAAACAGAAAATATTATTGCAAAGCATGAAACAAACTTAAGCACACTTACTACAGTTTAAGATAGGAAAACACAAGAAAAGAAAGTTGCCTAGTCGGCAATAAAGAAATGCAAATATTTTTAAAAGTATGTAAATTCAAAACGAAAAGTAATGTCAAGAATCTCCGAACTTCATGTTGAAATCAATGGGAAGCAAATTATAGCAAATACTGATACGAAAAAGACAGAGGTTTTGGCAAGGTTTGATAGTGACATTTTGCAACAGAAAAAGAAGGGGAATTCCCTCTATTTAACACACTAATAATGTAAGAGTCATCAAAGAAAGACAAGCATTAAGAAGAAGATAACAAAAAGCTGCTGGTGGACCTTGTTCTTGGTACAACAAAATCATCAGGACCGAATCAATTCTGTCTAATTGTACATTATATTTAACATGTCACTTGAATCAGGAATAATACCAAACAACTGAAAGGAAGGTCAGATCTCTGCATAATATAAAAGGAGGATGAGGAAAAATTTCTGTCAAACCAGTTAAAATTTCAACCAGCATAGTTTGCAAGGACATGGAAAAATTGATCAGGAATGTGTGGTCACAGTGGCTCAGCGGTAGCACTCTAGACTCACAACTGCTTTAACCCATGGACAAGGTTATTTACACTAATTGCTTCCGCTTGCGGTGCTGCTCTTCTGGCTGATGTTCAGTTTTCAGTTAAAAACCAAAAGAAACATTTTAATAGAGTGGAATTTTGTTTTATTTTTAACCAAGATTTAAAGAGGAATAGAGAGCCAAACTCCTAATGCCACTATATCTCTTAGATATTGTATTAGAAATGAACAAACTTGAAATCATATGAAACAAAACATAATCACTACCAACATCTGCCCCTGGATAGGTCTGTGTCTTGGCTGTGTGGATCCAACATTCAAAACAGTTCTGTACCATGATGTAGACCAGGTGACGAGTACCAGTGAGTGTATGCCAAGTCCACCACCCAGATACCTTGTGCTAGTATGATATTGTTGTTACTGGTGAACACCAGCAGGCATTATCCTTCCTCACTGGATGTTGTATAACAGATTTCAGGAGGGACCATGTCAGTTCTTCCAATACCTGTGCCCACCTTGGTGTTCCAGTCCCCAAGTATGATGAATGTGTCTTTTCCTGTACACGTTATCAATGATCCCTTCGAAGTTGTTAAAAGATTCCTCCACTTGCTCATCATTCTAGTTGGTTGTTGGTGAATAGACCTGTACTATCTTGATGATATGGCACTGTTGTGAGGTGCATGGAAATGATGCTTCACAATATAAGGTGGCAACAAAGTAAAGAAATCCTGATGTTCTTAATCACGAGGAAAATTTACACCCCATGTGTGGCTGTCAATTTCTCCAATGTAATGGAGTATTATGTCCTTCCTTTGTGGGATATTCTCCAAGATTTTTGTCCAACTTTAGCAGAGTCAAACAAAAAGCCAGGTGGTTGTATCTTGTTCATGTGTGACTTTTATAATCTGCCTGTCTGGGCCAGTGTTTCAACATTTGGCTGTACTGATGTAGACTCCCCAGCATATTTTTTTCCTGAGGAGGTTGGGGGATGAGATTGAGTATGCACCAGTCTTTTCCCATTTGCCCCGATGTGTACAATGGAAGGTGCAGTCTTTTGATGATCTGGGCAATGACCAAGCTGGTATTGACATTGCATTAGTGTTGTGTTCAATTTATGCAGTGCATCTTGCAGTAGATCTTGAGTAAGGATAGCCTGTTAATGCCAGCAGTAGAGACCATTGAGTTTATCTTGGAACTTGACTTACCTTGGCCTATCATCTGCTTCAAGGAGGTCTTTCACCTACAGGTGCCATGTTATCACCACCCTTTCACGTGGCTTAACCATGCCATTTCTTTACTATGAAAGGTAACTCATCCAGATATTCAGTGCAGATGTCAGGTGAGTGCTGGGGATGTCTTGTTGAATCAAGATGGGTTTGGAATTGCAGTCATGTGACCTTATGGAATGCTTTTAAGTTTAAGGTAAGTTGCAGCATTGATGTTGTCATGGAAAATGTGAAGATGTTTGATAACTATTGCTGATCCTGGCATATACCATGAATGCAGAGTTCAGCTGACAATCCTGGCATTGTTAATTTATATTAATACACACACACACACACACACACACACACACACACACACACACACACACACACACTACTCTGTGTCAGAATCTATGTTGAAGATGAAGTTATATATATATATTTACTTATTATCTTAAAAAAAAAAAACTTGACTGGTTGGAATATTATATTTAACATACTTACAGATGTGTAATTGTAATTGTTAGATTTGAATCTATTTGCCATTGTGTGACATTTTGCCAATTCTACTCCAAATATTATTATTACTAAATTTAAAAATAACTTCATCTTCAACATAGATTCTGACACAGAGTAGTATATACTTTTTGACTTAAGCTCTGTTCAAATGAAACTATGTCATTGACCAATATCATAAAAGAAAAAGGAAATTAAAAAACTGTAATATAAGTATTCCTTTACTTATGGCAATTATTCATGTGTGTTATCTAAAATTATTGGCAAGTATTATTTGAGTTGAACTTTTATCTCAATAACACAGAAGTTGGATCTGTATTATTCAAGTTGAATATTCTTGATTTAATTCAACCTCAATATTGTAGAGCTCAGGTCCGTATTACTGAGGTGAAATGTTTTCTGATTCAATCTGAACAATATCAGTGCTCAAAGCTACACACAAAATACACATTATACATGCAGGACTGCTAAAGGTTAAAGGTAAGACCTCACCATTCTAATGTATGGATGGCCAATCAGCCTAAATGTACTATCTACAGATAATACATAAAAGTGAGAGTGAGAAGAAAGTTGATTTGTTCATTTGAATGATAACAATATGATACTGGACATTTCTCTGAACCAATTTTAGTTATTAGGTCTAACAACATTGGCAATGGTGACCAGTTCTAGATTTTACACACCAGCGCTGCATAGCAGAGAAATTGACTCTTCACCAACTATCAATATGAGATTAGAATTGAACAGTAGGCTGGACTATTACTACTAAAAATATCAAAATCATTAAGTTTATTTTCACTGAATTTAATGGCAAATCTTGTCTTATAAGACAAAATGATAACAAAATTCAGGACACAAATAAATTAAACTTCAATGAAAATACTACCTCACTGGATCCTTCAAGTTGTTGTAAGTGGAGAGCTTCCTTTAGCTGTGCATTAATTCTTAATGCTTCCTTAAGCAGAGCATCTGTTTCATCATCATTCAAGTGAGCCTTTTCTAACTGCTTTGAAAGCTGCTCTGGGTTTGTGAGATTAAACTGTAAAATCTCAGTGTCATCGTCATCACAGGGTGAGCAATCGCTAGCCATCCTATCTATCTGTTTTGAAAACCCAAACATTACCATAGTTGAGTCATGTGGTTTTACCATGCAATGACACAATAATATCCAATCAAACAATAAATATGTGTATTAACACAATCAATATCAACTCAATCATAACCAACATTTCTAATGAAGACACAGTATTTCCGGAACCTTTCCATTTCATAGATGTAACAATCAAGCAAACCTTGCATTAGTCAACCTCTTGGTCCATGTCATTCACACATGAATATCCATTGTCTTTCTTGTTTGGATTTTGGGTGTCTATGATTTTAATTGTTTTCTTCACCATATTTTTAAATGATCAAAACCTGAGAAAACCTGAAATAATGATCGAGTGTGTCAAACTTTCCATACCTACTGATTGGAGTGTGTTTACTTCAAAGAATGAGATTGTTGGGGAGGGGAATGACTGTCTGACAAAATATATTAATTTTGAAATATATTTGAACTATGGATATATGAAAATATTTGTTAAAAAAAAAAACAACAAAAATACAAAAAACAAAACAAAATGTTTTCATCTAGCTTATAACCATGGGTCGGTAAACAGCAAAAATATCTTTTCAAATAGAAGAAGAACATTTTTGTAAATGGACAAAAAATCAAGATTAACATAAGAAAAGGGAAATCTAGAAGGATATAATTAAGTGTAATAGAAAGATATAAGAAAGATATAAGAAAAAGATTAAAAACTATTTTGCTGAACAAAAGAACTTAAATAAATTGAAACAGTTCTATTCACATTTTCATCATTTTGACTTTAGTCAGGAAATACAAGTATGTAGCAATAGCACAAGAATTTTTAAGAAATTCCTGTAGCGCCTGATCAACTACGTGCTCAGAGGCGTTTTACAATGGGTACATAATTTAAGAAAACAAAACAAAAAAACAAACAAACAACCAAACAAAGAACAAACAAAAACAACCCAAAAAACAAAAACAAAACAAAAAAGCAAACCCAAAACAAACAAAAATTATGAAATGGGTTTTACAGGAAAAATATAAATCATCATATACATTTTAATCATAAAACAATTGAATAAAATTCTGTAAAATAAATAAACATCATTGTATTATTATTAGAGTTATTCAAATTTATGTATGCTTATAAATGTTTAAACTTCAAAAGATTTTAAAAAAGAGGGATGTCTTGAGGCATTTTGTTTGTTTTGAATGTCTCACTTCTTTTCATAAAAGTAGGTAATTGGTTCTATAAAATCAGTACATGTACTGACTTATTGAAAACCCTCTCACTGAGAGAAGATTTACTACAGGGACTTGTAAAAGGTCTTGATCACCTAACCTTAGGGCTCTTTGGGGAACATAATGAGAGATGGCTGACCCAATATTACAACTGATTAAAAAGAAAAGGTGGAAACGGAATATGACATATATGCCACATACCAGAATCTGCAATACCCAAGAAAGCCCTAAGGTGGACTCCCTGAAACAGAAAAAAGGACACCCCATGGCGACATGGAGAAGAACTGTGGAGAGGAAGATGAAGGAAAGGGATTGGACAAGAAGAAGTAAACAAGTTTGCCCAAGACAGGAATCATTGAAACATTCTTTTTAAAAAATGTATTTGGAGCCAATGTAAAAATTATTCTAAAAAGAGAGTTACATGACCTTCCACTCTATGCACTGGTGCAATCCCTGCAGTTCTGTTTTCTACTTTATAAAGATTCTTTTAATAATATAATTATTATAGAGGGAGATACCTGAAAAAGAGAAATACAACAATCAATACGACTTAAAACAGACAATGACTTTATTATTCTTACCATCTCATCATCCAAAAAGATGTTGAACTTTGACTTCTTTTCAAATGAATTCTGAACAAATATACTGACATGAATGTCATGACGAGAATCAAGATATGCACCTAAATTTCTTACATTGCCCCCTTTATAAACATTCATTTGATTGCCAGCAATATTTAAATATTCTATTTCTGATCTTATTTGATTATTTCCATAAAAACTGATAATTTCCATTTCTCTTTGTTCAATTTCAACATATTTGAGACCATCCACTCTATGATATACATGCATTCTATGCAGGGTCCAACCCGAGGAATAATGGCTTCTTGTATACTTTTAGTCATGGGGAAATAGATCCAGCATACATGTGGAAATTTAAATCATAAGCCATAATAATGGAGCTGATAGGAATGGTACACAATGTGTAGAGGAGAGATCTCTGATCAGAACCCTAAGGTAAACTAAAATGTGGGAAAGAGCTGTTGGGTACAGTTGTAAGAATAATTCTTTATCAACGGTTGCCTATCAAAAACTGCACTTAATCATTCAGATCATCAAACAACTTTCTTAGTTCCTACATTCATAGAAATAATAATAACAACATTGATAAAATAGCATAGGAGTGGTAAAAAGTTCATCCTTTGAAATCTTTTAATACAAACTGTGACATAGTTTACATGAATTTAAAAAGAGCATTTGACAGTGTGCCTCATCACAGGCTTATTTTTAAGATCAAAGCACTTGCTGTTAGAGGACAGGTACTAGAATGGATAAGAGACTTCCTCAAAGACAGGCAAAAAAAGGTAGTGGTTTGTGGAGCTGAATCCGACATGGCCAAAGTCAAGAGCGGTATACCCCTGGGAAGCGTCCTAGGTCCTATACTTTTCATAATGTACATTAATGATCTCCCTACCTGAGTACAGAGCAAAGTTCACCTATTTGCAGAGGATACAAAGATTTTTACAAGTAGTGATAACGCCTGATCAATAAAAACACTCCAAGAAAACATTAACCGACTTGAAGCCTGGAATGATAATATAAAATTCTAAACCTGACCTCCACAAACCTGACAGAAAGCAACCTAGAAAAAGATCCAGGCGTCCACATAGACAACTTATTGTCCTTTAAAGAACAAATGGAGTGGCACAAATCACATCTAAGGCCAACAAGATTGTTGGAAACTTTGAGGAAACTCAACTCTTTCAGGGTTGACAAGGTCAATTTAAATTTATTTTCCCGAGCAACAATCATAAGTGTCATTTCTTTCTGCGTGACATCCTGGGGTGGGAATGTCTTGGTTAAAGATAGGACCAACATCGATTCGATCGTTAAGAAAAAGAGTAGGATCACAAAACAAAGCCAGGGCAATTTACTAGATTTATTGACATGTCTTTGTAGTAAAAAAAAAAGAAGAAAATGTATCAAGTGACAGCAAACATCTACTTTTCCATCTGGAGGTCCTCTAGAAAGTGGGCGGCTAATACATCTTAGATCTAGAAGGGAAAAATACAAAAATTTGTTTCAGCCTTTTTTCTATAAGAATATCTTAAGGCATGTTTAATGAAATATTAGTACTTTAGTGTATATAATATTATATCACATCATATAATATGATCATCTGACAAAAGAAACCTTTGTGCAACAAGTCAATGTTTAGACCAATCTGCTAGAGTAAAGGCAAACAGTCTGGCAAACCCTTCTTGAAACCCTAGCCAGAGAGGTAGGCCTAGAGGATGTTTAACGCAGAGCCAACGAAGATATTGCCATCAACTATCAACTAAAAACAAATCATACCCAGAAAGACAGGCTGCTGTTCAATTGCTGACTCTCGAACATAGGCGTGCACATGGGGACTTGATTGACCAGTATAAGTACATTCATGGGTTATATGAGATCGAATAACCTACATTCAAACTAGTCAAAGGCAAAAACACCAGGGGAAACAGCCTTAAATTACAATTGCACAAAGAACACGTAAGGTTACAACTTTGTAGCAACTACTTTAGCGAACGAGTCATCAATGCATGGAATAACCTAGTCAACATAGTCACAGCAACATCAGTGAATTGTTTCAAATCGGGATTAGACCTTCTCTGGGAAAATTTGCAAACATTATAAAACGGCAAACTCAATCTTAGGCCCCCACAGATGGTGAACAGGCCGGCACTTCTTCATTTGTTACGATCAGTCACTGGCATTCACAAAGAGACGAAACTCTTTAAATTTTTACAAATTTTGGTTATAACCTCATATTTTCAAATTTTCGGGAGAATACAGGCTAAAAATCCTTTTAAGAAATAATTTAATTATTTCCACTTTGCAATCACAGTATTTTGAGTGAAGTCTGGGCAAATTTGGCATATATTCTGAACTAAAAGACATTTAATTTGCTAAATATGTGTAAAATGTTTGGGGTTACGTCCCTTGATTTCACTGGTGCTTACAGCTGAAGAGCTGGTGGTAACAAAAGAAGGAGTGCCAACAGGCCTGGAAGACTTCAAGAATGAGATGGGGGAAAATTTGGTAAAAATCTACAAATGTTAAAAAGATAATGTCCATGTGCTTTTTCATTTTTTTTTAAATGTCACATCATAATAAACAATAAGTTAAGATATATAATTTCTAGACCATATATAATATAGATCCAGATCTACCTTCTGGACCAGATCTTTAGTCTGATAAGTCTGTCCACAAACTATTGCCAAGGTTTGAAGAGCTATAACTTATTATAACTTTGCAGATTTAAAATGATTAGGCCTAGATGACCAAAGGATAATTTTTTCTTTCAAAATAAGGCTGCCGTTATTCTCTGCCCGGCTGAGAATAAAGAGTGCAATTATTCTCAGCCGGGCTGAGAATAATGTATGGCCACAATGGCGTTTTTCTCAGCCGGGCTGATAATCATGAATGTCGTTATTCTCAGCTCGTTTGTGAATAATACCTTAGTACAGCCCAGTTGAGAATAACGCATGTCTGTAATACCATTATTCTCAGCTGGTCCTTGTCCTTAGTGAGTGTACACTAGCTTACACTTATACATTATTTGTTAACACTTGCTTCGTGGATTTTTAAGAAGCGGATTGGCTTGGTAGTAAGAACGCTCTGCTTGACCTCGCGTTGGCGAGACGATTCGGTGTCACTGTCGCGGGTTCTCAGTGGAACCGCAATTTTTCTTTCTGATTCTTATTTTTCTTTATTTAAATTTTTCCCTCTATTTTTGTAAATATATTTTAAATGGGGCTTACTTAATTTGTCTAGATCTAGTGGGTTGGATCTAATAATTTCTTTGCATAGGTAACAGTAATAAATGTACTAGATCTAGATCTAGCAATAGACTGACCTTGACCACATAGACGACCTACATGGACGGTATTAGTATTAGACTATTAATAATAATAATACTATTAGTATTAGGAGGCCCTATTAGGATGCTGTTATTGGGTTTGAATTAGACGTAGATCTTTTGTTGTTTGCTTTATTCTTATTATTTTTGTTTTTTGTAATGTAATTTATTTAAATTTTATTGTGCAGTATGAGTATGAACTAATAATTATTCTATGGTGCGCACTGAACTCTATCCCATTCAACAGAGAAACCCCTCTCAGGTGAAAACAACGGAATGCATATGACGCGCGGCCTAGCGTAGACCGGAAGTAAACCGTAAACCGGCTGAGAATAACAACCGATATTATTTTCAGCCCGGCTGAGAATAATCACTGCGTCAAAATAAACAGAGAATTATTGATTTTGCTTCTTTATACAATTACTGTAAAGCTTTTAAAGGTTGACACCTCAATGTTGTGTTAGTCCCTAAACTAAACATCAAAGAAATTCACTGCTTTATAAAAACTACACCAGTTACTACCAAACTAACTCCAAAATATTTTGGTCAGTGAAGATTTAAAACCACATGCACACATTCATGATATTTGAAAAGTAGGTTTTCAAGAAAGATTATATTTGAATTGAAGGAGAACGTCGGCAATAGCTCTTAGTTTGTGGACAATCTATAGATTCTAGATCTAGATCTAGATCATAGAATCTAGTTAGATTCTAGATCCTAATATTATTAAGTAGGCTATAAAGAGAGGGTCGATAATAAATGTAACCAAAAATATAAATATACAGATTGATATCGATAGATATTCTGTTTATTACGTCTTAAAACTGTGGATCGATGACAGAAAACCTGTAAGTAGGGAAACTTGGATTATAGATCTAGATCTAGATCTAGATAATCTAGATGTATGTAGCAATCATAAAACGAAGTTATGAAGCGCACCAATTACAAGCAACATAGCGTCGTCAGTAACCGAGTCTCAAGGTAGGTAACTCTTATTCTTATTCACATAGTAAACTAAAAACTGAAATTTTCTTTTGAAATGAAAGAAAACGTTTCGTTAAACATGTACTTACCTGGTAAGAGAAAAAAACGTATTTAGTAATGATTGACAGTGAATTCAACGTATCAGATGGATATGGGCGGTAAAAATATTTTAAAAATTCGCATCAAAAATGATTTTTTTTTTCAAAATCAGTGACATCAATCATCTATAATCTGTGGACTACACTTCGAAAAAATGGCGAGGAAACTATACCAATAATTATTGATGTAATAACTTTGATATCTGATACATCGAGTCCCATCTTTGTGCAATAAATAAACATGAATTAAATAAATAAATAAATAAATACATTTGGGATATGTAACGGTCAAAAGACTGAATGAGCCTCTAATTATGATATGATGATAATAAATAAAGAGACACAAGTAAATAAATTTGTCAATTAAATCAAATAAAACAAAACTAAAAAAGAAGCATAACATCAAACAAACAGCAAGAAAGGAAGGAAGAAAAAATAAAGAGGTTCTGGTGAGCTAGAAAGATTTATTACTAATATTACTTCGGAAAATTATCAAGTTTGAAGTGAAAGTTATCAAAAGTCCGTCTTAAGTGCACCAATCTTCACATTGCTTGGATTTTGATATTGCCATTTTTTGCCTACCGTACCTCTCTTTATATGTAATGACAAAACTAAAAACAAATATTGAACGGATTTTCTTCAAATATTCAAGAGTATATATGGATGAAGCTTTCACACACACACACACACACACACACACACACACACACACACACGCACGCGCGCGCGCGCGCAC
>JBCJKE010448824.1:0-14582 GCA_039654525.1 Melibe bucephala | reverse complement strand
ATATATAATTTTTAGCAAGCATGTTATTTATTCCCTTTTTTTTCACCCTCTATTTCAGAGTCTTGAGATGAGGTCCGAAAGGTTTGGATTGAAATGCAACTTTGTAAATAGACACACTTTTTTTTTTCTTTTTTTTTTTTAATAAACAAGAAAGATAATAATGGATCCAGCCACAGTCATTGATGATGATTTGATGCAGGATGTATTTGTAAGGCGAGGATCCCCACGTCTCTTGAAATTTTCTCCCCAAAAATCTCCATCTGTCAGCCCCAGGAAGAGAAAGAATCCAGGAAGGATGTCAGATGTGGATGAATCCAGTGTGGATATTTATGGAGACTTGTTAATGGACAACATACCATTTGCAACTCATGGGGTATTCTTAACATTTAAAAAGTCGATTATATATTATATTGTTGTCATGTTATTATCATCATTCTTCTTCTTCTTATTATTATGATTATTATTGTTATTATTATTTTTGTTATTACTATTATCATTATCATTTTTTGTTTTTAGCATCCTAGTTTCGCTGCATATTCTTTTTGAAGAATACAACTTCACCTCATTAATTTTCCCCTTCATTTTCAAAATTTGTTTGACATACAGTATCTACAGCAACTAATTCAGTATATTTTAATGATTAAAAAAAGATTTCCCCCCCCCCTCCCCCCATACACATACACAACACACACAACACAAAACAAAATAATCAGAAGAAAAACAAGAAAAAAAATCGAACAAACAAAACAAAAAGAAAACAACTAAAATAAGACAAAAAGAAACAACAAACAATACCAATGTAAAAAAATAAACAAAAAATAAAACAACCAAAAAACCCTCCAAAAAACGAAGACAACAAAGAACAAAAGACAAAACAAAACAAAGAATAAGCAAAAGCAAAAGTGAAGCAACAAAAAACAAACTAAAAAATAGAAAATCCCCCAAAAAACAAACAAACAACATAACAAACCTAAACAATAAAAGAAAGCAAAACAAAAAAACCCAAAAATTAACCCAAACCCCAGCAAGCAAAAAAAAAAAAAAAAAAAAGGATTAGACATTAGAAAGAAAGAAAACTAAAACAAGCAAAGAACCCCCCCCCCACCCCCCCCCTCCAAAAAAACAAAAAAAACAACAAAAAACAAACTGCTCTATGCAATTTAGCCCAGAGAGCCTTGTTTTGTCCATTATATTTGAACTCTGTCATAAAAATTTAAAGACAACAATGTCACACTGTTACAGGCAAAAACTAGATTTTCATTATAAGCACACACAACTTTACAATAGCTTTGTAGATTTGATTTGTATAATTGCTTTTTATGAAGGCAACTCCTATAATTCGATGTTCTTCAAAACTTCTGATCCATATATAACTCAATTGGTTGTTTGTTTGTTTTAACAATTAGTGTGTTTCTTACTTCCAAATCCTCACAATCAATTATATTCTTTTTCTTTCAGGAGAGAAGCGCAGAGGAACAAAGTACCTGTGATGCACATGATACAGATGTGAGTCAAAAAATGAATCCAGTCACAGATGTCATTGTCAATGGCTTTCCTGAGAAAGAGAGGGTAAGCGATGGCAAATCTTTAAATAAAGTTACCATGTTGCCTTCAGCAATAGGACTTGCTCACTCAAATACAAAACCATTTTTCTTACTTGTAGATACCGTACAGTACACAGACATTGTATTTTTAACTTAAATTGTATTTTTAACTTGAACATCCCACAGGCATTGTATTTATAACTTAATCCAAGTTATACAAAACAATTCAGCTCGATGGTGACGAAGAAGAAGAAAATCTGAGAAAGCCTGACCACCTCTGAGAGTTGCACTAGGCTTGCTTTCTATTGAGCAAAGAATCAAGTACAAAATAGTGACTGTCATGTAAAAACATGTGTCAGTGACTTGGCCCCCTCATATATTCAGTAATTGTTGACTTTGAATGAATGGGCCCTAAATTTATGATTATCTATTGATGATCTTCTCCCGGTGTTGAAGTTGAACAACAAAGGGCTTTAGGCCTTACAGGCCTGTTCCTCATCTCTATATGGAGGTAGAAGATTAAGACTTATAGTGTGTGGCATTGTATGTTGTTGGCAAATTTGTAACCTTACATGTTTTTTGTATAATTTAAGGCTGTTTGCCCTGGTGTTTCTGCCTTTGACCAGTTTGAATGTAAGGTTTTCGATCTTATATACTTTATGAATGTACTCGCTCGTTTTCTAAAGTTTGCAATCGAAGAGCAGCCAGCCTTTCTGAAGATCCCTTGTCTCAGCTAAATGCTGGCATCCGTCATCTGGCCCGTTTCAGACCTGCTGTTTGGAATGGATTTCCTTGAGATTTTAGGATACCCGAGACATTGGGAATTTTTAAGAGAAATTTGAAAACATATTTGTTCAGGGATCCTTTTTGTGATCTTTTAAATTTTTTTTGTAGTGATTGCGATTTCATTCCAAGGATTTATCAATATTATTTTAATCATATTGTTTTATATCAAAATAATTGTGAAGTGCTGAGTGCTTGTTATGATCATCAGATAACAGCACTATATAAATGTAGATGAATATTATCATCATAAAAAGGTCCAGTGGTAAAAAAAAATGAGTAAAGAATTGAAGCAAAGTATGATGAAATTTTTTTTATCGGAAATTTGTTTGTTTTGTTTTTGTCTTCTTATTCTTTTGTCTCAATTTCTATTTGTTTCACAGCTGGAAAGCAGAATCAAAGAACTTGTAGAACAGAACAGCAAATTGCTGTCTGAAAACCAAAGTTTGCAAAAATGCAAGGAGCAAGTATCCAAAAATATATCATCCCTGTTTCTTACTGCCAAATCTGAACTCCAGAAGAAAAGTGAAGAAATTGACAGACTAAGGTAAAGATTTTGATAAATCCTTTCAGAAATTTGTTTAAAAGGAAGAAAAAAAAACGGGAGGAGGTGTATGCGAGGGAGGCATATAATTGGTAGTAGGTTGAGTAGAGTGTTGAATGAAGAAAAAATGTGAATATTCAACTTCGATTGGTTCAGGCCAACTGTGTGACTTGGGCAATTATTTAACGCAAGACAAGACTGTCTTGTCAGCTTTTTTTTTTTAGTCAGGGCCAGGAAGTGACATCTGTATTCCAGCCTGATCTGTTGTCCAAGGCAAAACGATATATTTGCATGTTACGTGCCTATTGTCAGAACTGTAAACTCCTGACTTTTTAATTATTATACATTTTTTGTTTGTTTTTTCTTTGTTGTTGTTTTTTTTTAAAGATATTTTATTGCCTTTGCCATAACCGGGATAATATGAGAGATACTAATGAAGCGAGACAGTAAAGTACGAAAATAGTTCGTTGTCGGATAAACTGTTCTGTTTTAGGATGGTTGAATTTTATGGATGTCCTGGATTGATTAATTGGAAAGAATTTGACCAAGCTGTTGTCTCTGTAGTCCTTGGGTTGACAGTTCAGCTGGTGTGGTTCTTTATTTATTAGCATTTTCAACTCTGAACTTCTGCAAGTTCTAGCAGAATAGTTTCAGACACCTGGTGTACTTTTTAGCTTTGGTTTTGATTTTCCACCAGTAGTAAGACACTTGGCTCGTAATTGAAAGATTTGAGTCACAATGTGGGCCTATGGGAAAGGTTTACCATATATACATTTTCCTCACCCTCACCTAACTGACTGCATGTTTTGTCTAATGTATTTTGGTAATTATTTTTATAATGCTTTTGGCTGGGGATCCATTGTAAAGTGCTTTGAGCACATTTAGTGGATATTGCGCTGTATAAGAGCCCATATTTATTTATTTACTTATATACCTCATCTTTTCTTCAAAATGCAGCTAAAAGTAATTACAATTTAAATATTGGACATAGTAATAAGTGCAATTCAAATAAATAAAAAATAAAAAAACACAAAAAATCCCTGTAAATGATTCTTCAGGATTTAATTTTATTCTATTTTTTTTTCCTTTTGTGGCCCAGAAAATTGACAGTAGAATTGGCCCGTCAGCAAAAACGTGATCAAGAAATCCTTTTTGAAAGTAACACCAGAGGACTACATGAGGAAGAAGAATTCATTAAAGTACAACCATCCCCGGGAGCTAGGGAAGGCAGAGCATCGGACCTCCATTTCAAAACATCCACATCAACAGATGACTTTAATGTTGGTATTATGCCATCAACAGCTTATGAGGAGAAGCAGTCTGGTACAAAGAGACAAGTGTATGACATTGATTACGATGATGGTACAGACAAAGAACCTCTTATGAAAAGGGGCAGATTGCATAAAAATACCAAAGACTCGGTGAGGCAGCTTGTTGTCAAAGAGAGAGGCAAATCAAGTCCAGGTTCCAAGCAGAATCCATTGAAAGAGACATGGACAGAGAGGGACACATCTGATGCAAATTCTAGGCGAGATTCAGTGACACAACCTGCACTGAAAGGGACAGACAAAGCTCTTGTAGATTCTAGTTCAGTTAAAGAGTCTTTTGTGAAAGGTGGGGAGAAATCAAATATGGATTCTGTGAAAGAGAGAGACATGTCAACTTTAAGCTCTGATTCAGTGAAACAGCTTGTTATGAAAGAGTGGGAGAGATCAAATACAGATTCTGGCTCAGTGAAACAGTCTGTGAAGGAGAGGGACAGATTCTCTATTGATTCTGATTCTTTGAAGGGGAGGGACAGATCAAACATATATTCTGACTCAGTGAAAAAGCCTATTATGAAAGGTAGTGAAAGACCAAATATAGATTCTGGATCTCTAAAACAGTCGTTGATGGAGAGAGACAGATCAAATAAAAATTCTGATTCTGTGAAACTGTCTGTGAAGGAGAGGGATAAATCAAATATAAATTCTGATTCAGTGAAACAGTCTGTGAAGGAAAGGGACAGATCAAATATAGATTCTAGTTCAGTGAAACAGTCTGTGAAGGAGAGAGACAGATCAAATATAGCTTCTAGTTCTGTGAAACAGTCTATGAAGGAGAGAGACAGATCAAATATAGATCCTCATTCTCTGAAACAGTCTGTGAAGGAGAGAGACAGATCAAATATAGCTTCTAGTTCTGTGAAACAGTCTATGAAGGAAAGAGACAGATCAAATATAGATTCTAGTTCTCTGAAACAGTCTGTGAAGGAGAGAGACAGATCAGATAAAGGTTTTGATTCTGCGAAACAATCTTTGGAGAGAGGCAAAACAAATAATGGTTCTAATTCTGTGAAACAGTCAGAAATTGAACAAGACAAATCAAATAAAGGTTCTGACTTGGTGAAACAGTCGTTAAAAGAGAGAGACAGATCAGAAATAGATTTTGATTCTGCTAAATTTTCAGTGAAGGAGAAGGACACATCAAATAATAATATTAAATCTGTGAAACATTCGGTGAAAGAGGGAGACTTATCAAATGTAGATTCTTACTCTGCGAAGGAGAGGGATGCTTCAAGTATTGACTTTACCTCTGTGAAACAACATGCTGAAGAAGTGTTCCAATCAAATGCAGATGATGATTCAGGGAAAAAGAAAGGCAGGCCAGTTTCTAAGTATGATTCAGTGAAACAACTTGTGAAAGAGAGAGACAAAGGAATAGAACTCAGAAGATATACAATTCCGCGGTTGGACAAATCATCACACACAAGTCCAGTATTAAAGAAATCTTCCAATCTAGTTTCTGAATCGGACGGCCCATCACAGGCTCCATCCAGTACTGAGAGAATGTCAAATATAGAAGGCAACAACAAAATCAACAGCATGGTTGAAGGAAATCACAGAAATAAAATGTCAAACATAGATGCAGACGAGACAGCAGGTTTAGACAAAGACAAGGACAAGATGGTGTTGCAAGAGAAATGTGATGATAAAATTGATGGATCAGACGCAAAGGCAGAAATCTCCCTTGAAGGCAAAGAGCCACTTAAAAAGAATGACCTGAGAACAAAATTAAGTATTACAAGGCAGTCAAGTGAAAGAGGTAAAGACGTTTGTAGGAAAGAGCTGTCAAATGAAAAAGATAAATCAAAAGTGTCTTGTCCTTCATCAAACACTCAGAATGATAGCTTCAGTACAAGAAGACAGACTGTCCACAGCAACAAACCAACTGTGGAAGATTTTACTGACAGATCAAAAACAGGACAAGGGGGAGAACATGAAAAATGTTTAGCTGATAATGGCAAGATGTTCAAAGAAGCAAGTGGAAGAGAAAATGTGAGAGACATACAGGGAAAAGGGAAAATGAAAATGGAGAAAAATGATTGCGAACATCCTGTTATTGAAGTTGGGAAGAATTTTGAAGTTACAAGGGAAAAGGAAAAAAGAAGTTCCACCTTAGGTAATACCTCATTGGCAAAGGTGAATGAATTGAAGGATAAGCATTGCAGTGCTAAAGATCTTATCAATACACAGGTCATTGATAAAAAGCATGGCAAGAAAGAGTTGGTAGATAGCAGGGAAGAAATTTCTTCATCCAATAAGTGTTTTGACACAAGAAAGTCCTTGAATTCAAAAGCAAATACTGGTGCAAAAGGTCATAAAGCAAGGGAAACCGAAGGAGAAGAAATTCAGAACGACAAGTTGAAAGATGATGGTGATGGGAAAACAATTTCCGCAAGGGATAGACAAAGGAAGGTTGTGGATGACAATTCGACTTCCTCATTGAATAAGGTTCGAGAAAAACAAGTAGCGAACGGAAGTGATATATCGAACAGTATTTCAGGGCAGAGAAAAGAAAAGAAAATGACGAATGAGAATGGCAAAGCTCAGAAAAGGGATGAGCGTTCTTTCAGGAAATCTGACAGTCAAATTTCTTCAAAGGAATTTTGTCCTGAATCAGGTGGTCTGTCATCTTCACCTAGGCAAGTAGAAAACAACTCGACGTCATATTCTGTGTCTTTTAAAGGAAGGGGAAATGTAGACTTTAAAAATGAAGAAATTGATGGAAAATGCTCAGACAAAAAATCATCAAGTAAAGAATTAAGAAAAGTTGATCTCACGGAAGATTCAATGGTAGCAGAGAAAACTCAGCAGGACTTTGTAAAATTACCAGCCTCCAGTCATAGTCAAACACCAGCCTTTTCAGATTTGGCTGACAGGGTACAAAGTAGATACCAAGCTGATATCAATCCAGTCATTAATTACCTGAAATGTGGAGCAGCAAGTGTAGAACAAAGTGGTTCTGCAGATAGTGTTTTAGATAGGTCATCCGACAGTGAACACGGCCTAATGATATTTGAGGATGGGAGTTTCAGTCGAGACAGAAGCCCTATTGCTGTATCTTCCCCTTGTATAAGTAGGTCCCATTCCAATATTACAGCAGCTGACTGCTTTGTTGGCTACAAAGGACATCCGGCTGTTCACCTTACGCCCAGCTCTGTAAAGACAGACCCACAAACCTGCAAACCAGGTGGTTGTAGTACAGCGTCCACTGCCTTACCTGATATCCTCTCTTCTAATCAGGACTGGAGCAACATAGCCTCCAATGCCAGTACTTCCTTCTCAAATATGACTGAGGACACCATTTCTAATTTTCAGAGAGAAAAGGATTCTCCTCAACCCCTCTCTCCTAGCAACCACACATGGCCTTTCAAAGTGTCAGACTTATCTCGTGATACCATTCCACAACAGTCAAAACCTGGACCTCCAATGTCATCATCTTCATCATCTTCCTCCTCTAATTCTAATGGTGCAAAATCAGATGCCGATCAAAAAGTACCAAATTCCAAGGAAGTGCAAGGCATGTCTGAGGCAAGTGGCAGTGATGGCACAAGGGCATTTCCTATTGCAGAATTACAGCCTTCTGATACAGTGACAATCCCAGATCCTACATTGCCCACAGCGTCAGTAAAGTCCTCCACTGATGTACCAAATTTGGTTGCTTTTGGAGATGATCTTACCACTAGTGAAAGCTCTAGTGAGAAAAGCAGTAATTCACGAGAGGCCGCAGGTAGCTCCGGCCTTTCATCAGAAACCAACAGCCACTATGGAAATGACACAGACACAAATAGTCTTTCAGTGGACAGGCAGATATGCCAAGAGCCTCCTTGTCAGAGCCTGCCCTCCCATCCAGACTTAGCAGATGATGCCAATCTGACACCTCCAAGAATTCGAAAAGCAAAACTACGGGCCACGCCATCAAAATTTGGCTTGTCCCCGATTTCACCAAAGCCCCGAAGGTCAAGGAATATCATGTGTACCCCAAACCTGATTGTACTTGGGGACGAAGAGGCAACTAGCGGGACACTCATCAGCCCATGTAAATCGGCCTCAGAGTTTTACCCACCGGGAATGAGGATGAATCTCCAGGAAGTGAGCACTCACCGGCACATCAGAGGTGAGCCAGAGTTACTACATGCTGCGTCCAATGATTCACAGAATTTTGGTAACGAGGCAGTGGATGGACGAAAAAGATCTAATACTGTGGGTGGTCTAAAAGGTCAGGGAGAATCATCAGAATCAACTTCTAATGAAACAGTCATAGAAGACCAAAATGAAGGTGGCTGGAGCAGTGGACAGGTTTCGGTTGATGCAGGTTACAAGCTTTTCGTGACAACAGCCTTTAGGGATGCCTTCAAGAAAAATCTATATTCATTTAAAAAAGAGATGGCCAAGAACGCTTGTAAAGAACAGCAGGCGCTGAGAACTAATCTGAGGAAGACAGTTGCAAACCTCAAACTCAACTGTAGCCAGAGGGATAAACTAATGCAAACTCCCAGAAAAATTGCAAAAAGAGTCTCAGGAGTAAAACATAGTGTTGGCCGGTCTAAATCCTCATCAGCCATTAACAAGTTGGGTGGAATGGCGGAAAAGCCAGATGAATTACTGCTTAAAAAAAATAAAAGAGGGGGAGAAACTCTTGTGAGTCGTAGAAAAGTCAAAGATTTAGAGAGTGTCAATTCACACAATCAAAGAGTGCAAGACTATATCGGTGGTGGTGGTGCAGTGAACCCTGTCTACCAATGTTCACTATGTCAGACTGCATCATGTTTTTGTGGAGAATCTGGATCAAATCCTGTTGCAGGACATAGCCAGTCCTTTATGCCTATTTCCCGTCAACTCTCTGGATCTAAAGACTCGTCGAGTCAGGATAGCTTTGTCACTTCATTCAAGAAACAGATTCTTTGTAAATTTTCATTCTTCTCCCACAAATCCAAAAATAGCCTCAGTTTGCCTTCATCTGCGAAGCAGAGCGTGCATAAAAGTTCAATTTCGGTGATGGCCTTAAAAGACGAGACAACCCAGTCAAGCATCATATCTTTACCTAGAAGTAATGAAGATGCAATGATTGATGAAATAGTGTCTTCCCTTGATACCAGCTGGAAAGATGCAATCGAAAAAGACTTCAATGAGAAACCAATTTTAAACTGTCAAAACTCATTAACACTGTCATCAGCTTTCTCACAAGGACCCAAAGTAATTCAAAACAGGGTTTCTACTGATGATATTTCTTTTGCGGGTAAAATTCCTTCCACTTCAGATAATTTGTCACTTAATAAAGAAAGGTCTCAGGAAGACAAGAATGGCACGAGGGGAGCCCAAGCAAGTTCATTTTCAAGTCAAAATTGCCAGGCCTCGGCAAATCAAAAAAAGGTTCCCCTTGATCTTCACAGGAAAATTCAAAAGCCAATTCCCCAAGGGTTGCTGAAAATGGGTAACTGCAACTCACCAGATACGTGTACAGTGACTTCTTCCGATATCCATAAGGGAGACTCTGAAGGCACAAAACGAGGCCCATCAAGAGTAAACCTTGTGTCTCCCTTTGATGCTGAGGAACCTGACAGTACGAGTGAGCCCTTTCCCCAATACACTCTTCACCCCAGAAATGACTGTCATACTTTAATCAACGATGATAGAGAAGCCGAAGTCACACCTGCCCATGCAAAACCTGGCTGTAGTGGGCAAAGGGCTGAAAATGTCCATGTTGGTGGACTAGAGCAGGACAGGCTGGCTTTACCAGACAGCCCACAGAAAGAAACCAGGATGAGGCTGACAAGGTCAATCTCAACCACGCCCAAATCTTCCCGGAGAAAGAATCTTAAAGCGAATGGAGTGTCTTCTGTTCCGCGAGGAAGTTTGATTTCTTTGAACAAACAGCTGTTTCCCGGCACTGGAGAGGAAGAAGTTTCTAACACTCCACCGGATTTGAAGAGTACATACAGGAAAAGTAAAAGTATGATAGATGGGACGAATAAATCGTCTGAACCGTACGGGAAAAGTAGAAAGGACATGGGCGTTGAAAAGGAGGATACTGATACACCAGACACAAGCCACAGCAAGCAGGGTGGAAGAGATGGCTCCCTCAATGCCACCTTCACCATCTCCGGAAGTTTGTCTGATAAAGAGGATGGAGATAATACATTATCTGAGGACGGTCTCTCTGATGATGATTCACATCACAACTCATCAGATCCAGAAGAAGGGTCCTCTCCCTTGGTCGACACCAGAAATAGGTACCTGCCACCTCCTTTGAATATGGATGAACTGAGTCTAGATGCAAAGAGTCTTTCAGAGTTTGATCAGGACATATTCCGACACAAACGGGCCACATTGCAGCGAGTAAGCTCCAGGACGTGTTCATTTTCGTCATTGCTTTCAGTTGGCCATGACTCCCCCATGTCTGTCTCATCGCATCGATTCTCAACTCCTGCGAGTCACAGGAGTCCACGCGATGGACTTCTGTCACCGTTTGACTTCCGGGGTTTAGATTCCTGTGACGAGGGACTCGAGGAAATGGATGAAACATCAGGAAATTTTACATCCAATCAAAAATTTACAACAGGATCAGGGGGGATTGATGCAAATATGATGCTTCCTCAATCAGAAGGCACAAAATTGTCCAGGCACTTATCATTCCAAGAGCTTTATGCAGTGTCCCTCGTGAAAAGAAGACCAGCAACACTTCAGAGTCCACATGCTGATTATCATGGGGATAATAAGACTTCAGAGACCACAGTTTCAAGGTCAGTGAAAGCCGTTCCCACCATGGAAACTCAAGTCCCTAGTAGGCAGGCCTCAAGTAGTAAAAAGACAAGTGCAACGTTTACTGACCTGGGAGAGCATAAAATCAGTCAAAGAAAAGGTTGTGAGAATGTTGCCCATTTTTCGGGTAGGAAAGCTCACACACAAAATTCTGACCATGGGAACATGAAACTATTGTATGAATCTCAATTGAAGCCAGATAATTCAAGAACGAAGATTAAGTATGCAGCAGAATATTTGGTTTCGTTAGATGAGGAAAGTGGAGGAAACATACGACAGAGAATTTCAACAAAGGATTATCAATGTGAACATGAAAAGGCTTTTACCAGTGAGAGAAGATCAGGTCCCAGAGAAAGACAAACCAGTCCAAGGAATTCTGTGAAAATAGCTGAGCTTGTACCAATGGAAAGTATTCTGGTTGGAAGTCCATCAAGGACAGCTGATGATAATTTCATTTTGAAAAGATTGAGCCCTGCTGTGAAAGATTCCCCTAGACATTGCAAACAGAGCCCATTTAAACAGAACAACTCAAAAGAAACATCAGTGTCTAGAGTAAAATCCCGTGCTTCAACTGCATCAATCAGTCATCAAAATCGTGATGAAATATCTGGTAGCCGCAAAGGCAGAAGTAACAACTCTGTGGCAGACAGGAAAAAATCTCTAGTGCCAGAAGTAGATCAGCAGGAACTATCTTGGGCTAGAGCTCACCGTAAAAATGTGGACAGAGTCAAGCTTAAATTGAGCACCCGGTTGGATGATGCAAGAGGGATGCCTCAGGATGTGAAGAGTGCCTCTGGAAGTGACACAGAAATTGCTACTTGCAGTATGAAAAATAGGACAGAAAGATCTGAGATTGAACGCTACAAACATTATAAATCAGCAAAAACTAGTGAGTTTGTTTATGAAGACCTTGAAGATGGTGAGATATTAGATGGAAGTATTGATAATTCTGAGATGAAGGAAGTACTGTTTGAGTGTGATCAAACAGGTTCTGAAATGGAAAGTAGAACAGGTAAATCTCGCCATAGAGATGAAACAAAAAAGCAGAGGAATGAGGCAAGGGCTAGTGACGGTAAAAAGGAAATTCCAAATGAAAGTAAACCCTCGACCACTAACAAACCATTGCCGAAAAGGAAAGCCAAGAATTTTGTGTCTAAGTCTGGGTTGGCACATCGCATTTCACCTCTTGCACGTGCACATCAACGGTCTCCATCTAAAAGGCCAACACATCGCAATTATTGTCTTAAAATTGAAGACAGCAAGGACGGCAACAGGAAAAGATATCGGTCTCCCTCCCCTGACGATGAATCTCCATTTGTTGATCGGCCTAGTGGTGCGAAAGGGCGCAGGGAGAGTCTCAATCAAAGGGAGGCTAGGAGGAGTCCTCATGATTTTGATAGAGAAGACGAGTGCAGAAGGGAACATTTGCCTGAGATGGCGTCTGATTGTCACTCTCGTCGTGATAATTTTGATGCCAGGAGATGGTTAGATACGAGGCAGAGAGGTGAATTTGAGAGGAGGGATCCAGCCAAGAGCATTGACATACTGCTTAAATCTGAACGAAGAAGAAGCCTAGTGAGCAAATCTTTTAAAGATCAAAGGAGGGGTCGAGGTTCCTCCATCTTATCTCCTTCAAGACCCAGGAGTTCGAGGCCTCATCCTAGAGTGAGGAATACTGGATTGTCAGATCGATCCACACTTGGAGAAAAGGATGGCTATGACTATGATAGGAGAGGATCGACGCTCCAGTCCGGAAGGCCCAGGCAAAGGGATTCAGCTGAGAGACTTTAAAGTTAATGCTCTGATGATGTTGTACATAATACAGGTCATTTTTGTTTTTCATCTCTAGAGGAAAACACATATATATGGATTGTTTCTTTCGTTCATATTCATATATTGTTTTGCTTGAGGTTGTAAAATGCTTCATTAATGATATGCTGTCCTTCACAATGTTAATATTGTTAAAAATATTTTTTTTTTAATCAATAAGAGGCAATCATTATTCATTCTAATATGAATTATGTATTTGGATTGACACCAGACCCTCTAAAACTTTGTACATAGTAGTAATATAAAATTTATAGCATCACCATTAAAATTTTGTCAAAATAGAACTGTCAATCACAATACATCCCAAAAAGCAATTTGTTCATAAAATTCATGAAATAATTTTTTTTCTTTTTGTTTTTTGTTTGTTTTGATTTTTTTTTTTTTTTAAAGGATGGATTTATTGAATACAGTGGTGCTTTGAATTCTTCATAAAGTTTTAGCCATTTTAAAGAAAGAAATGTATAAGTATAAACAATATGTGTTTGCATGTAGTGGAGCTGTTTGATGTATCATCAAATTGGTTTCGGCACATCCTTATTTTCATACACCTGTAGGCCAGGCTTTCATAAAAGTCTTCACCATTGTGCATGGCTTTGATTTTGATATATGTATAGCCAGTGTGGTCATAGATTTTACTTTTTGTTTTATATGTTAGACATCATAAGAAGTAATCCAAAACGAAACATCAGTGTTATTGTGTCATCCTCATGCAAAGTTATAAAATATTATGATCATTAGGAACCTGTAATACTGTAATACCATTCCAAGGAAATAGCGCAGCAATTTTTATACCATTTATAATTTATATACATGTTTTTTCATGAGCAATGTCCTGTATATATAATATATATTTTTATATTGAATTTTATAAAGGGAAATATGGTAGAATTGTCAGGGAGGGTGAAAGATAGGATACAATTTTTCATTTGTTAAGAATGAATGTTTACTGCAATGGTTTAGAGGAGGAATAACAGCGTATGCTTGTTTGTTAAGATTGTCTAAGAGTCTGAGTAACACTATTAATAAGTGTTAATCACTATTGAACATTTTGTTATTGAATGGAATGTATCATTGTCAATTGAACACTTTGTTGCAGAATATTTATCTTTCATCGTTAATATAGTAGAACTTGGAAATAATGATTTTAACGGTTCTTACCCTTTTTACTCGCTATCTCCGAATTCTCGCTATTCCTGAGCAAAATTAACATTATTGTAGTCAAAAGGAAGGAAAAGAGGGAAAGTTTAGTGACTAGATGTGTGTGTACGTGTGATAGTACACACTATGTGTGTTCATGTTTGATGTCTCAGTATGATTCTGATACCATATAAGCCCTTTACATGCAGTGACATATCAGTGTGATATCTATGTGATTTGGAAGGAATTGATATCGCTACATATAAATAGAAAATCACAGAGATATCCCCAAATTGCTTGAATTCAGGAGCAGCCTGAAATTTTTTTTGCTGTGATTTGTACCTACCAGTACCAGCGTCTTCAAGAAAATGAGTCATATTTCTAGTCTAGTGAGGGAAGCTTACAGACGTTGTCTTTAGTTTCACAATTTAATTAATTTGACATGGAATTTGAATTCAGTGGCTTGAAAATAGAGGGGGCTACCGAGCAGATTATGAAGTTTCTCCAATTTTGCATTTTAAAACATTTTGCTTCCAAGTCCCTCATCAAAATTTTGCTGCGTGTAAAGGCCCTATTAGACTACTTAGCGGCATATGGGTTATGGTAGTGGTAGGGAAGATCTAGATTCTGTAGCATTGATACAAGCCAACATTAGTTTTA
>JBCJKE010448714.1:0-14583 GCA_039654525.1 Melibe bucephala | reverse complement strand
TCTAGAAACCGTTCCCCTATCCACCACCTGGGGACGCGCTGGGTTGGGTTTGGTGACCCCACTGATTTTAACCAGTTTTTCCGTAATATCTAATTGAAATAAATAGTATTGTCGCCTTTCCGTACTTGTTTTATTGAAAAACAAAATTGAGTTTACTCTTTTTCATAATATTAAATTCAAATAAATATTATTGATACCTTTCCGTACTTGTAAAATAGTATTGTCACCTTTCCCTATTTATTTTATTAAAATAAATGGAGTTTACATGTAGTAGTGACGCCTTTCGGTACTTAATTTATTAAAATTTGCACTTTAATGTTTAATGGACATAATTAGTACTGATGCCTATGCGTACTTATTTTATTGAAATAAATAAAGTTTTAACTTTTTCCGTAATATTTAATTGAAATAAATAATGTTGTCGGTTTTCCACAATTATTTTATTGAAATAAATAGAGTTTTACACTTCACCGTTATATTTAATAGAAATATATAATTTTGACACATTTCCGAAATTATTTTGTTGAAGTAAATAGCGTTTGAACTTTTTCCGTAATATTTAATTGAAATAAATAGTATTGTTGCCTTCCGTACTTATTTTATTTAAATAAATAGCATTTACACTTTTCCGAAATATTTAATCGAAATTCATAACATTGACGCCTTTTCGCTCTTAATTTTTTTTTCAATAAATAGCATGTACACTTTTCCTAAATATTCAATCGAAATACATAGCAGTGACGCCTTTCGGTACTTAATTTATGGATATTTGAACTTTACTGTAGTATTTAATTGAAACAATTAGTACTTACGTTTTCGGCACTTATTTTATCGAAATGAATAGAGTTTACACTTTACCGTAACATTTAATTGAAATAACTAGTATTGTCGCCTTACCGCACTTATTTTATTGAAATGAATAGAGTTTACACTTTACCGTAACATTTAATTGAAATAAATAGTATTGACACCTTTCCGTACTTATTTTATTCAAGTAAATTGCCTTTGCACTTGCCTATAACATTTAATTGAAATAATTAATACTGACGACTTTCGGTAGTTATTTTATTGAAGTAATTAGCGTTTTCACTTTCACTGTAATATTTACAGTAGAATTCATTTAACACGAACCCGTTTTACACGAACTTGGCCTTTAACACGAACTGACGCGAATCACCGATTTTTTTTCTTCTTTATTCAACTAATGCAACATTCTTTAACACGAACTCAAATTTTGCTAGATCTTGTTTACCTGAACCGAAACCGGCGCTTCACGTAAACTTTTTCCGAGTTTTCCCACTTTTTCTTGGACCAACAAAGTTTCGGGTCGATGCGAGCCATGCCACGTGCACGTATTAAAATTAAAAAGGCGCCTCTGCACACTAATGGAAAGGGGGTGTTGAAGGGTACACAGACGCATCACAGACCACTGCCTCCTAGAGTAGGAGATTTCTAGGAGGCAGTTGACTACACACTACACACTGTGCCGTGCTGTCGTGCGCAGGCCCTCTACTGCAAGGCATTGTATTCCCATCGCGTGTCACTAAGCGTGCTGATGATGCCCTCCTCCATAGGAAACTTCAGTAAAGGTAAGAGATATATATACGTGACGTGTCCAGCGCCACCCTTCGAGCGTCGCTGAAAAACGTCACGTATATATATCTCTACTCCCCCTCTTATAATTTTTATTTATTTTTAAGTATACTTTTTAGAAATGTCTAGAGGGGCCCCTCTAAGGAAAAAATAAAAAATAAAAAAATAAAAAAGTTTTAGAAAAAGTGATTTTTACTTCTGGGAGGCAGTAGGAATTTTTTAGAGTTTTCAGAAGAGTGAAAAATAAAAAAATAAAAGTTTTAGAAAAAGTGATTTTTACTTCTGAGAGCCAGTAGGAATTTTTTAGAGTTTTCAGAAGAGAGAAAAATAAAAAAATAAAAAAGTTTTAGAAAAAGTGATTTTTACTTCTGGGAGCCAGTAGGAATTTTTAGAGTTTTCAGAAGAGTGAAAAATAAAAAAATAAAATTGACTCACCTATTCTTGTTTTATATATATTGGAGTTGATTCTTCTCCCATATCCTCTTGAATTACTATTTCTTCTAATCTGTTTTTCTCTTTTATTAAATTACTCCTTTTTATTTCAAATCCACAACATTCTTCCTTTTCAGATTGAAGCTTTAGTTCAATATTTTTCACTTTATTCTTGAAACTAACTTTCTGTCTAGTTAATTTTAGCCATTGTTGTCTCTTGAATGAATTATTAAATTGTTGTTTTAAAATATCTATTCTTTCATTTAAAATTTTTATCTCTTCTTTCTTTTGATTTATTTCTTTTTCTAATGATTCACTTTTAGCTTTACTTCTTAATATAGAAATATCTATCTTTTCTATCTGACTACACAACTTCACGAAATCACGTCTATACTGCTCGAAAGCCATGATTAAAATGTTTATCCGTTACCAAATTGAAACTATGCAGTTGTTTATCCGTTTCCAAATTGAATCCAAGCAGATGTTTACTCGTTTCCAAATTGAATCCAAGCAGATATTATATCTAATAAAATGGAAGAGATATATTGCTTGAAGTGTCGTCAACGAACCAAAACGAAAAACATTCAACGAGTAGATAATAGATTGAAAGGTGAATGTGTTATTTGTTCGTCAAAGAAAAATCGATTTATAAAAGGGAGTGGTTGGACTGATTTACCTTTTGAATTTCATTTACCGGGATATAATTTCGCAGGTCCTGGAACTAAACTAGACAAAAGACTAGATTCAAATGATAATCCTTTACCTCATTCAATTCCTATAAATGAATTAGACGAAATAGCAATGAGGCATGATATATGTTATAGAGATAATGAAGATAGAAAAGATTGCGATAAAACTATGCTAAAAGAATTAAAAACTGCTAAAACTAAAGGTTTTAAAGAATGGTTAGATAGAAGATTAATAACCAATTTAATTGGTGCTAAACATACTTTAGGATTAGGAGTGAACGATTGACAATTAGCCTCTGAACTACATAAAACAATAAGAAAGAAATTTCCTAAGAGAAAGGTAGTAGTTTATTATATAGATGATACTTGGGCTATTGATTTAGCTGATATGCAACAATTCTCAAAAGAAAATAAACATATTAAATATCTATTAATGGTTATAGATATATTTAGTAAATACGGTTGGATAGTTCCATTAAGAAATAAAACAGGAATAGAAGTAACTAAAGCATTTGAATCTATATTAAATAAAGGTAGAAAACCTAATAAGATTTGGAGTGATTCAGGTAAGGAGTTTTATAATAAAACATTTAAACAATTATTATATAAAAATAATATAATTTTATATTCTACTCAAAATGAAGAGAAATCAACAGTAGTAGAAAGATGGATTAAAACAATGAAAAATAAAATCTATAAGCATTTCACCATAACTAACTCAAATAAATATTATAATGTATTAGACAATTTATTAAATGAATATAATAATTCTTATCACTCAACTATTAATATGTCACCAATAGAAGGAAGTAAAAAATCAAACGAAGAAGAAATATATAATAAAGTATTTAAAGAAGTGCATTCACCAACCGAAAGTAAATTTAATATTAACGATAGGGTTAGGATAGTTAAATATAAAAATAAATTTGAAAAGGGGTATACAACTAATTGGACTAGAGAGATATTTAAAATAGCTACCGTCTTACCTACTATTCCAACTACGTATAAAATTAAAGATTTAAACGGAGAAGAAGTATTAGGATCTTTTTATCAAGAAGAACTACAACTATCTAAATTTTAACTAATAAAATGGAAGTAAAAATTCAATCAAAATCTAGTCAATTAATTAATGTTTCTTTTAAAGGCTCGGAATATACTCTAAGGTTTAATCCTTCAATGTATTATAATTATCCATTAGAATTAGCTCTTCATTATATTTCTACTTATAATACTATTCCTAATCTAACTAATTCTAAAATATCTATTAATTATGATGATTCAAGATCGGATGCTGGTTTAACTTTAGAAATTGATATTCCTACGGGGGCTTATGAGATATCAGATATTAATAATTATATAGTTGATAAAATAAAAGATGCTGGTTTAGAAGAAGATGTTTTTCTATTAGAGCCAAATGATCAAACAGCTAGATCTGTTATAAAAAAGAAATCTCCTATTTACTGGGTTGAGATGAATGATGAATTAAAAAATATTTTAGGTTTTGATGATAACAAACTAGTTGATGATGAGAATGTTTCAGAAAACATCGTACAGATAACAAAAATAAATTCAATTAATATAGAAGTGGATATAATTGAAGGTTCGAGTGTTAATGGTACTAAAAAACCTATTATCTATTCTTTCTTTCCTAATGTAGGCTTCGGTTATAAAATTATTAATAATATAAATAATCCTATATATCTATCGGTGTTTACTAATCCAATTTCAGATATAAAAATTAGAATAACCGATCAAGATGGAAATCTAATTAATAATCAAAATGAATTAGTAGATTTAAGATTTCATTTAAGAGAAGCCTAAATTGTTCCTTTAAAAATGGCTTATATTGGAATCAAAATTAAAGTATCCGAATCTCAAAAGAAAAGGATTCAAAACTCAGATGATAAAATAAATCTAATCTTTACTTACGATGATTTAATGACAGAAGGAATTGATGAACTTTATCTTACTAATACTCAACTAAATAAAATTAAAAAAGCTATTCTTAATAAAAAAGGAGTTAAACTAACTATCTCAAAAAGACAATTAGAATATAATATTAAGCACGGTGGTTTCCTAGGGGCTCTAGCAGGATTAGCCAGTAAAGTTTTACCAAAAGTAGCAGCAAAAGTTTTACCAGCATTAGGAATTGGAGCTCTAACAGGTGCTGTATCAACTGGAGTATCTAAACTATTAGGTAGCGGTCTATATCTTAAAAGAGGTGGATGTGTTTGTCAAATAGAAGCTCATGGAGAAGGAATAATTCTAACACCCTATAGAGGAAAACATAATCTAACCGAAGATGGATTTTATAATGGAGAAGGTTTATATCTCAAGAGAGGTGATGGTCTATTTGATATTTTAAAATCAGTTCCTCTTCTAGGAGCTTTATTCTAGATATAAAAATGGATTCGATATTTTATAAAAGGTTATCAAATTTAGATATAAATAATATGGTTAAGGATCCAATCTTTAAAGGGTGTTTTATGAGAGATGAATTAGATAGTCCAAATGAAATTGAATCAGGAGTATTAAATTTAGATACTTCAGATAATAACGGAACCCATTGGACCTGTTGGATAAAGAAAGGAAAATTAATATTATACTTTGATTCTTATGGTTTAGTTCCTCCAATAGAGATGGTTAATTATTTTAAAAAAGATAAAAGTTATGAAGGTATCTATTATTCTAATATGATAGTTCAACCTCCTAATACCGTTATTTGCGGACATCTATGTGTTTTTATGATTAATTCAAAACCTAAAACATTAAAAGATTTTATTTCTTTAATAAATTATTTACTTTAAAAATGGATCAATTAATAAGGGAAAATATAAGACTGAAAAAGAAATTATTTAATGATTCTATTACTGATAAAACTAGAGATTTCTATAATCAAATAGAATTAGAAAAACAACAACAACCAATAATAAATACTTTAAAGAGAGAAGGAGAAGAGAACAGAAAAGCATTAGAAGAATTAAAACCAAAAGTATCCAATATTTTATCAATTTCTCCAGGGGTTATTGGAGCTAAATATTTAGCTAAAAGTGAATCAGATAATCTAAATCCTTTCTTAAGATTAATGAATGATCAAGTTTATTTAAGAAATACTCCTATTAAATTTTTAGGTGATAATATAGTTATTCAAGATAAAATTATTCCTATGAGTGAAAATCTATATAAATTAATATCAAGAGATAAAAATATAAATTATGATAATCTAGAAGAAGATAAAAATATTTACTTTGATTTAGCAACCTCTTTAAATTTTTTTGATGGTGAGATAGGAAGCGGAGGTTTTAGTAGTAAAGACTATAAAATATATAAACGAATTAAAGAAGAAAAAATTCAACCTATAGATTTTGACAAAGAGTTAGAAGAATTAGAGGAAATAGAAAGAGGAATACCGATTATTGAAGAATATGAAGGAGAAGGAATTATTAAAGATACGAAATATTTATTAGAAAGATTAAATCTTCTACTAGCTTCGAATAAAGCTGGTAATACAGGAGTCATAAATGAAATATCAGATATTCTAAAATATTTTTATGAAACGAATAAACTAAGTAAAAATAAATTTATTTCTTTTACCAATAAACTTAAATTTTAATTATATAAAATGTTGGTGAAAAAGGGCAAATTATGTAAAAAGAAGAAGAGAGGAGAAGGATTGATGGATTCATTAATTTCTGCTATTTTTTCTGAAACTAGTAAAAAACTGGCTACTTCAGCAGCAGAAGCAGCTATTAAGACAGCGGCTAATAAAGGGGCAACAAAAATTATTGATTCTATTAGTAGAGATAAAAGAACTAATAAAAAAGAACCTGAAAGAATTATTAATAAAAAAGGAACAAATAAACAATTAGAAAATATTTTTAAAGGTACTTCAATAAGGTTTATTAAATAACTAAATTTTTATTATATAAAAATGGCAGAGGTTTTTACGAAAGAAGTATTTAATATTAATGATAAAAGTTTATTCGAGGATAGTAGTATTAAAGAGTTTGAATATTTTGAATTCTTCCCAGTTGATTCTACTAATAATCTAAATAATGTAGGTAATATTGATATAGTTATTCAACAACAAGATTTAATTACTCTTCCATCTGAAGGTTATCTATACTTTGAAGGAGAACTAGCTAAGAAAGCTGGAGATTTTACTGATAATGATAAGAATGATGTTGCTTTGATAAGTAATTCTATGATGTATCTCTTTAGTAATATTACTTATCATCTGAATGGACAAGAAGTAGAAAATATTAATAACCCTGGTCAAACTAGTACTATGATAGGAATGCTTAAATATTCTCCAGATCAATCAGCTACAGAAGGATTAAGTATGTGTTGGTTACCCGATAATGATTATGATGAAGATAAACAAAATAATTCTATGATTTTAAGAAGTAATTTTAAAAAGTTTTCATTTAATATTCCTCTTAAACATATATTTGGGTTTATGGAGGATTATAATAAAATTGTTTATGGAATGAAACAACTAATTAGAATGAAAAGAGTAATTAATAATGATTTTATTCAAGTTAAAGATGGAACGAGTAAAGACGATTTTAAATTCACTCTGAATAAAGCATCTCTATATATGCCTATTATTAGACCATCCCTAGAAGAAGAAAATAAACTCTATAAATTTATTGATAATAAATCAGTTGTTGATGTTTTGTTTAGGGGAAGATTCACTCAAACTTATACTCTATTGGAAAATTCAAATAGATTAGATTGGAGTTTTCAGAATACTACAGGAAAACCTAGATATCTTATTATTGGATTTCAAAAGGAATCTGAATTGAATAGTAAATCAAACTTTAGTAATCTAGAACTAGAAGAAATTCATGTTGAACTTAATACTAGAAGATATCCTAATCAAGATTTAGAAATTAATTTCGAAGATAATAAATATTCTAGAATTTTTAAAGAGACTTATGATTTTAAAAGAAAGTTTTATGATTCTGATGAAGCAAGTAGTATTAGTATGTTGTCTTTTAAATCTCTTTATCCTATCTTCGTTGTTGATGTCTCTAAACATGAAGACAGAACCAGTATATCTAATATTGATATTAAAATAAAAGCTAAATTTAATAAAGTCCCCGGAGCTGCAGTAATAGCTTATGGAACTCTGATCTCTGACGTTGATATGAAGTTAGAATCTAGTGGAAAGAGATTTAATATTATCAAGTAAAAAATGGATGATTTAATTATAGAAAATTTATCGAGTAATAAAAAAGTAACAAGAAATAACCATCCTCAATTACCTAATAGTATTAGAGGTATTATTGTTGGTAAATCAGGGTGTGGTAAAACTAATCTTTTAATGAATCTATTGTTGAAAAATAATTTATTAGATTATAATAATTTAATGGTTTATGGTAAATCTTTATTTCAAGAAGAATATGAACTATTAAAAAGATTAGAAGATTTTCCTAAAGATGTAGTTTTTAAACTTTTCCAAGTACAAAATGATTTAGAATTAAATACTACTATTAATCATTTAAAATCTAATGGGATATACGAACCCGAGATAGAAGTTAATTTCTTTGATAAAGATGAAGATATTTTAGATCCTAGAGATATTTCGAGAACAATGAAGAATCTAATTATATTTGATGATATTATAGGAGAAAAACAAAAGGTATGCGAAAATTATTATACCAGAGGAAGACATTCTAATATCGATTGTTTTTATATCTCTCAAAATTATTTCAAGTTACCTAGACAAACTATAAGGGAGAATGCTAATCTAATTATTTTATTTCCTCAGGATAAAAGAAGTTTAACTTTTATTCATCAAGATTGTGCTTGGGATGATTTTGATTATAATGAATTTAGAAGTTTATGTAATAAAATTTGGAATGAAGATTATGGTTTTCTAACTATTGATTTATCAAAGAAAAAAGAAACCGGTAAGTATAAAAATAAATTAACCCCTTTACTTTTTTAATTTAAAAATTATTCTTTAAAAAATGGATATATTTGGAAGATACAATCTCACTATTTCTAAATACTCTACTGATATTAAAAACACAGATTATGTTGCTAACGGTTCGGCTAAAGGAGAGATAAATATGAATGATAATAAAATTACTAATCTAGCTACTCCTACTGAAGATTCTGATGCCGCTACTAAATCATATGTCCATGATGAAGCGGTTCAAGTTCTAAATCTTGCTAATGATAATCTTAGAAATTTTAGTGGTGGTGGTATGCCAATGACAGGAGATCTAGATATGAATAGTAATAAAATAATTGATCTAGCTGCTCCTACTGAAGATACCGATGCTGCTACTAAATTATACGTTGATCAAGAAGTGACTCAATCTAGAGATGCTCCAATAGTAGGTGATTTAAATATGAATAGTAATAAAATAATTAATCTAGCTATTCCTACTGAAGATAATGATTCAGCTACTAAATTATATGTTGATCAAGAAGCGTTTCAAGCTCTAAATATTGCTAATGATAATCTTAGAAATTTTAGAGATGGTAATATACCTATGTTAGGAGATCTAGATATGAATGATAATAAAATTACTAATCTAGCTATTCCTACTGAGGATAATGATTCAACTACTAAAAAATATACTGATGATAAAATAACACTTGAAATAGAAGGTGAATCAAATATTCTTAAAGGATTAATCAATGATAGAGTATTAAGAGTTTATGATGGAGAACTAAAAGGAAATAATACTATTACTTTAGATTCATTTGATAGTAAATATAAATTCTTTTTAATAGAATATGTTTTATATGGTGGTTATAATAGTGGATTAGTTCCCATTAGAGATGGTAAATCTTATATGACAGGTTATCTGAGTAATATAATGAGTTCTGGTAGAATGCAGAATGGAATAGTAGAAATAAATTATAATGAAACTTCTAGAGGACTCACTCCTAAATTTGCTTATAAACATTCAGAAGATTGGAACTTAGTCAATATGAGAGATAACAACAATTATTATATATCGAAGATTTATCTTATATAAATGGATGGAAGAAAAGAATCTGATTTTAGTAATATAGAAACTTTTAGAAAAAAGGAAGTAAAAGAAGCGAGAGAAAATATTAAAAAAGAAATAAATAAATCTAAAAAGATAATAGATATTATAGAAGTATTAGAAATAGTTTTATTATTAACTAGTTTGATTACTTCATCTTTAAGCGCTATTATAAAACAACAACCGGAAATAACTATTCTAGCCGCTATAGCTAGTTTCTTTAATGGTTTAAATATTGCTACTAAAGTAAAAAATAGTAATGAAGAGAAAAAACTATTAAGCTTTAAGCATAAGAAGAAAGAATTAAATATAAAAATATCAAAAGCTCTAGATGATGAATTAATGGATCATTCTGATTTTGAAAGTATTTTGGATATGACCGATACTGCTAATTAAAAATTATTCTTTTAAAATGGCTCAAGTAGAATTCCTGAAAAAAGTAAATAGTATCAAATCCTTTACTAAAGTTAGTGAATTAGAGGTTGATAAGGAATATCTAATTGAAGAAGCTAAAATCATTGAAACTAAATATGGTAAAAGTATTCAAGTAACTTTTGAAGATGATACTAAAGTATTTCTTCCTAAAAGATATTCAGTTATTAGAAAAAGTGAATTGAAATTACTAGAAGGTTTATTTTTGGTTTATAAAGGTAAAGAAGAAAAAATGGATTTAATAGAATTTAAGAATTATGATGAATGAAATATCTATGGAGCTCTAATAAAACTTTATTCTTTAATCTATCTACTTTACCTAAAAATATATTACAGAAATGACACGCTACTCCTCTGATATTATTAGTTACTTCTAAATGAAAGTGTTCTAGTTGTCTATCTCTATTAGATTTAAATTTTAAATGACAGAAATCACAACAATCTAAATTTATATAATAATCGTATATCTTTTCAAAATGATTAAAATTTATAAATTTAACTCCTTGTCTATTCCAACTATAAAAAGTTTTTAATTTATGATAATCTTTTTTATGACATTCTCGACATTCGGGTCTTAATTTATCTTTTGTTTGAGAATGTTTATAAAAATTATTTAATGATTTAGTTTGGAAACATCGGGAACAACTTTTCTCTTCTTTTATATTATTACTCATTTATATAGTTTAATTTTTAATTTTCTTCTTTTCTATATATTCCTTCTGATAATTAGGATTTCTTTCTATAAACTCTTTATAAGCTTTTCTAAATCTATCAGGATGTCTTTGATAGTAAGCTTTTTTATAGATTCGCTCACAGCACTTACAGGCACACCTAAATCCACTCTTATTAGTTCTAGAGATATAAAAGTTATCTATTGATTTAATTTGAAAACACTTGGAGCATTTTTTATTCTCCATTTTTATATATATAATTATTCATAAGGTTTGGTATTTATTCCATCATCTAAGATATATCTTTTATCATCATAAGGAGAGATAGATATCTTTTTTATTTTATTCATATACATCTTGTGTTTATCAGAATTTAAAGTATAATTATTATTATATAAAGTTATACTATTGAATAGAGAATATTTTAAATCATCTGGTTTAATATCACTTTCAATAGTAGATTTAGAAACACCTTTTATTTTTATTTCTTTATCATAAGTATAGCATTTAGATTTTAAAGCTAGAAAGTATTTCATCCTTTCTCCTCCTAGTTCATCTTTAAACTTTCCTACTACTTTTTTATTTTCCTCTGAATATAAGAAATGATCTTTAGGATAATTAGAAGTATCAAATACTTTAGAGATAGATTCATTATTTAAATATAATGGATGATCTTTAGGAAACGAAGTAGTTAGAGTTTTATCTCTTATATCTTCATAAATATCATTATTGCTATTAATAGCTAATACTAGAGAATCAGTATCTTGATATAATATTTCTGTATTAGGCCATATTTTCTCTATAATATCATAGTAGAATTCATACATTAATAATTTAGATATATCTAATATAGCTTGACCTAAGTATATCGGTTTATCTAATTTAACTGATCCTTTTCTAGATAATATAGCTACTAAATTAGTATTAAATACTACTGAATTTTTAAATTTAGGATTATATATTTTTTTCTCGATTATTTCTTTATTATCGAATAATTCTATATCAGTTCTATCTCTAACGTTCTCCATTGTTTTACCGAAGAAGGAATTATTTGAATTCTTAAATAAATCTTTTTTAAATTCAGTTTTAGCTTTCTTTCTATTTTCAGTATTAAAATCAATATATGGTTTTAACCATGCTTTTTCTTCAAATGATATAGTTCTATGAACTTTAGTAACCTTCATCCCTAGAGAAATATATTTCTTAAGAATTCTATGATGAACTACATATTTCTTTTTATCTCTAAAAGTTAGCATTAATTTACTTTCACTCAATGCTTTTTTTCCTAATAAATTTAATTGATACTTGGATAACATTTCTTTAGTTGGAGTGATATGTTCTGGAGCTAAAGGATATCTAGAAATTTTAGATTTATCTGAGTATTCTAAATCGCATTCTATAATACACCCTCTTCCTTTAGGAATATTTAAATAATAATTAGGATTATCTTCCCATTGAAAATCTCCAACTGGTAATGGTTGACACATAGCATATCCATATAGATTTGTAGCATCTAAATATAATAGTTTTTCATCTTCTACGTATCTTCTTCCTAATACTCCTGAGAATCCACCTCTTATTCCATTTTCAAATAGTAGATACATTTCTTTATCTTTTAAATTTTCTAACCTAACATTAGTAAATCTTAAACCACATTGCCAAGTTAATCCTGGATTAGTATAAGTATAGCACGGATCTATTTGATGGTTAGTTATATTAAAAGATCTATACTGCTCAAAAGCATCGGCTAATAATAACACATCTGTCTTTAGATATAAGTTATGATAATCTAATAGGGTTTTGCAATCATAATAATTCCATACTTCTATAGCTTTTTTATATTCTTCTTCTGTTATATCTTTTCTTTTTAAAGTAGAATACCATGGTGAAACTCTTTTATAATTATACCACTTTAAAATATATTTATTATCAGTATTATATAATTTCTTATCTAGTTGAATAGATCTATCTTTAATAAAGGGGGGTAATTGTTTTTCTATTAGTCTTTCAATTGAATCTATATATTCATAAGGATAAATTCCTTTTCCTTTTAATAAATCAGTTTTATATTTTGTTTCAGTTATTCCTTCCTCTTCGTTGTAGAACATCATAGAATCTAGTATAGGAAACTCTTCTAAAGATTTAACTACAGAATCTAAACTACTAATTAAGAATTTATAAGAATCTAAAAATCTGAGTTTTAATTTAGAATTACCAAAATCTATAGATATATATTCTTCTGCGGTTCTAGCTAAGACTTTTACCTTATGATATTTATCTTCATATCTCATTAGTTCAGTTATTAAGAAGTGAAAATCATATCCAGATCCATTATGAAAAAATACTGGTATTATTTTAGTAGCTTTACCTTCTTTTGAATTACAAGCTTGACAACTAGCTCCTCTATATTTCCCAGATAGATGATTATGTTCTCTAACTTTATTTTCATCTAACTTTTGAAAACAGATATAGCATTTAGTAGCCTTTTGAAATTCTTCTTCTTCTTCTTCTGTTAATTTTGGTTTAGATTTTCTTCTATAGATATCTGATATTTGTGTATACGTAAGAATTAAGGTTTCAACATATTTTTCTATAGCTTTTTTACCAGTATAAGTTATATATTCAGATTCGAGTATATCAGGATAATCAGAGTGAAGATATAAACCAAAACTATTTATTTCTTGTTTTGCTATTTTATTTTTATTTTTAAATTTTTTATTAGTTGATTCAAAATCTGAATAAATAACGAATGGAATTCTAATTTTGAAATGATGATTCTTAAATTCAGTATATTCTTCAAAAGGCATTATTTGCTTAGCTGGAGTATTCTTCTCACAGATTTCTAAATGATTATATAAAGCTTTATCAGTTCTATGAAGTGAGAGACATCTACGACATACTATTTTAGAATTTTTATCTTTTGAATCGTACATATATTTATTTAAATCTTTTATTAGTATATAATGGTTTTCAATATATAGTAGATCTATTACTTCTCCTCTCTTATTTGAAATATATATAGGAAAGATAGAATCTTTTTTAGATATATCGTTTAATCCATATACATTGATAGATAAGAATTTATTTTGATTTTCTACTTTAGATATATCAGAAACATTTACAGGGTATTCTATTCCTTTCATTTTAATATCATCTAGATATTCTTTATATTTAGTAGGTCTTTGAGGATCTTTATCTACTGGATATAGTTTAGCTAATAGACAATATAAAAAACATTTATCATCTTTGTTTTTAATATTTATTATTGATGAAGATTTAAACTTTAAAGGTATATAACTAGAACCATTTAATGATTTAGTTTTATGAATTTTTATTATTCCGTTTAATATCTTTTTAAATACAAACCCACTTCCAGTTAATTGCACTTCTGATAACCATTTATCAAAATCTTTTCTAAACTTTCTATAATAAGAAGATATATTATTTTCTGTTTTAATAATAGTTGATGGATAATTAAAATATCTTTCTGTTATTAAATTATCAGTGGGTCTAATAAATAAACATTTTATAGATAGAACTATTTTAACTGGATATTCTATTATATTTATAGATTTAAATATTTCTCCTAGATTATTGCTTTCAATAGTCTTATGAAATATTAGATCTTTGAATTTCTTGTTACTCATTTTATAAGAATAAAATTTGATTGGGTTTTTTCTGAAAACTCTAAAAAATTCCTACTGGCTCTCAGAAGTAAAAATCACTTTTTCTAAAACTTTTATTTTTTTATTT
>JBCJKE010448603.1:0-14587 GCA_039654525.1 Melibe bucephala | reverse complement strand
AGAGAGAGAAAGAGAGAGAGAGAGAGAGAGAGAGAGAGAGAGAGAGAGGAAGGAAGAGGGAGAGGGAGGGAGAGAGAGAGAGGAAGGGGGGAGGAAGAGGGAGAGGGAGAGAGAGAGGGGGGGTTTAAAAATAATATGTTGGTTTAAAAATTTTCCTTGCCTCTCTGTATCGGCTGACTGATAAGTCCATCAGTTCTTTCAGCATCCTTTCATGTCGAGGTGTGACAAAGGGATCACTGTTATGAAGACTGCGAAGCTAAAATAAAAGATAAACTATTTCAGTTACACATCTGATACATTTAAGAGAGGGCCTCTAATTAATGATATTTTTACATCCTCTTGTAAAGTGATACTGAATTTCAGCAATTAATCTAGTAGAATCTCGGTATAAAATACTCTCTTTGGACCAAAAAATAAGTACATTGCAGCTGCACTTTCAAAGGATGTCTTCTAATCTGTGCTCTTTTTTTTTCTTTATATTTCATAACATGGTCATAATTCAATCATTTAGACAAGCCAAACAAAAACAAAATACATACACTAATACCAATCAATGCACTCATGGAAATATAAAATTTCACTTCATGACATAGTATGACCTGGGAAATGTAAGAGTGCTTAGAACAAAAGATACGATAGCAAAAGCCACCTCGCCATATGCGATAGTGCCAGTTCTAGTCAGCAATCCAAAGAATGAGGGAAGGCACAAGGTAGAGGTATGAACCTCTGGTCAACCACGAGCATGGCCTTTTCAGTGTAGAAAGGGCCATGCCTTGAGCGAAAGGGGATCATAGGACGGTGTTCTGCAGTACACAACAAGTTGATATTTATGGCATTTTCATGGATGCATGGAAAACGTACAGTTTGCAAGGTGTGAACAAACGAGTCCAACTTAAAGGACGGAACCAAACGAGACCATTTTTCCTATGGCAAAGAAAAGAACTATTAGGCACATGGACATTGAACTTCCACGTCTTGTTATGCGACTCTTCACTTTGATTTTATGCAAAGAAAGTATGTTGTAGAAGAGGTATTTTATCCAAAATGGTGCTCCAAAATCATCCTTTGTCCAAGGTATATTCTCGCAGAGTATGTTTTGGGACTACGAAATCCAAAAGGAAAACTAACCACAGGACTTGGGACCTGGAAAAACCTTCTTTGTAGCTGAGTATACATTGTATCACAGGTACGTTATACTGAGATTCTACTGTACTGAAATCTATGTGAAGGTGCTTTCAAAAGCATAAGCAATTAAAGAGACCAAATTATAAGCAATAATTACTTTGAACATGAAAAAATTGCTAATTCTCCCGTAGTTCCCAGCAATTCTTGACGACTTAAATTAACCCACATTTCAAATGCAGGAACTTTTGTCTATATCCTCTATCTTTATATCTTCTTTTTTCTTTTCTTTTTTTTTTTTTTCAATTTACAAAACGAACAAAGAAAACAGATATTAAAATTCCTACCTCATGCTGCAGCTGTATGCGATCGATCAGCAAAGCTCTTTGATAAGTTTTCTTGATGGACAGCTAAAGGGAAATATATTGAAACATCATTAAAATTATCAGAGAGGGTAATTGTTCGTTTGATAACTCTAATACAATGACATTAAATTTGCACATAAATATTATACTTCACAACAAAAACAATGACAGCCACCTAACCCCAACCCCTAAAAAGAAAAGAAAATTCAACAACAGCCCCCCTCTTCCACCTCCCCCACCCCCAATCCCTAAAAAGAAAAAATAAATTAAGTCTGATATATCTGGATTTTCCAAATATACAAATTTAATCAGCAAAACAACCACAAGGAGTGGAGGGTAGAAGAAAGGAAAAAAGAGAAAAAAAAGAGAAAAAAAGAAAGAAAAAGGCAAGCCTTACTGGATTTTCCAGATATTTCCTTATGGCATGAAAACTTTTCCATCTGCAGTCAAACTCACTTTTCCCAGTGCCATAGTGGTTCAAAAGACAGTCATAAATCTGGAAGGATGTATTCAGGACAAAGAAATGTAAAACAGGTACTCTCAAAAAATCATACAAAAAACATCTTGAACAATCATGATACATTATATTTAACAGTAAACTATTCCATTGCATTAAAATACGTGATTAATTTTTATCTAATTTTTGTTTTTTTTTCAAGTTTCAAAAATGGTATACCAGCCATTGAAAATGCTTCTTATGAAATATGCGAAAAGCCATTAAGTTTCAGTACCGGAGGACAAGAGAATAACATGATGATATTTTGTTTTGACACAGTTATCATTTGAATTATCATCCGTGTTGCACCAGTCAAATATTTGAAATGCAGTGCATTCAAAAGTTATATGTTACCACAGACAGGATTTATAATGTATATGTCCTTTATTTCTGTCAATAATTTGTAGTAAAACTTGAAGTTCATTTCATTTCAATCATTTCACTCCCTAAGCCTCTGGATTCGACAAGTCAGGACATACACAATTATTCTCATACAGTGTAAATAGGGTACAATATATTTAATATAATTATAATCTATTGTTTTTTGCACAGCTAATGGGAGAAAAACATTGATTATCTTTGATTTTCTTTGACTCTCACCTTCATCACGACTGATAAAACTGTCACTCTAGGATAAGGGCCTGAAGAAATGCTTTTGGTTGTGACAGTAGAGATGCAGATTTTTATAAGAATAGTGATAGTGAGGAAAGTGGTGTGGAAAGGGAATTGCTTCCTCCTAGAAAGATCACCGCTTAAGATCTAGATATCTAGAACCACTCACTAATAACCCCCTCTCTGTAGGTTGTTTTGGAGTATCCAGTTGGCAGACCACCTCTCTCCATTTCAATCTGTCCCGTCACACGTTAACCACAGCTCGTATGTTATTGATGTTCGTCCATTCCATTATATTAATTAGCCACATGCTTCGTTCTCTACCTCTTCCTCTCTTTCCATCCATCTACCCAAATAAAAGTATAGATAAGATATTTTCCTCTTGTGTGATATGACTTAAGTATGCAACCTTTGTACAAAACATACTTTATTGTCCCCCTCTCCCTTGTACGTCTTACAACCCCCATTCCATCTAGTAACCCAAATTCTTTGACATCCAAATAGTGGGTTATAAGGCGGAGACTACTGTAATAATAAAATTAATCATTTAAAAATAAAAAGAATGCATATCACCCAATCCCACACTTTATTGGCTCTAGGTGAAAACATCACCATGATTACAATTATATACAAGCATATAAAAAAATTAACCTTATATTCACAGGACATATATAATTAATAATGAGTCTGATTAAAAATGATTGGCATCTTAAAAAATATATTGGACATTACCTTCACGATAACAAAGTGACTCTTGGTATCATCTTCTTGGGATTCTGCCAGGTACTCTGTCAGGAAAACATTAATCATCATTTTGTCTTAGCATAACCAAAAATAATCTTATAGTATAGATCTAGCCGAGGCAATAGCTCATTTCAACACATTTAGTGAACTGCTTTGTGGTGGAAATCTTTGGATATCATTTATGCTGATTTCAATATGAACGTGTCTCGATTAACATGTAATTTTTTTATGTCGTTTTTGTTTATTTTTTTGCTTGTTTTGTTTTGTTGTTTTTGTGTTTTCTTATTTTGGGTTTGTTAGTTATTTTGGGGTTGTTTATTTGTTTTGTTTTGCTGGGTTTTGTTTTGTTTTTGTTTTTTTTGTTTTTTTTTTGTTTTGTTTTTTTTGTTTTAAATATTTTTGGGGTTTTGGTAGATTTTTTTTTTATTGGCAGGAAGTGTTGTTGGGGATGGAGGGAGAGCAAAGTTGAGCTTCTAGGATTCTCATTTTTCCACAGCAATTTAACTTTAAATGAGAAAAAACACAAACAAAAATGTAACAAAGAAAGCATCACAAATTCCCCCAAATACCTCTTTCAACACAAATAAGATGAATAAAATTTAATGAAATTATATTAAAAGAACCATTGTTTTCCTTAGGGGTATACCTTATTAGTTTGGATGTTTCTATATCTAATTTAAAATCATATCACAAGTGCTTCACTTACTAAGCAGATAGCTGAGAGCATCATGAATGGCTTCCCTCATATTCCTGCCTTTTGCTGTCACCTCTGAAACATTAAATACAGAGACATTCTTCTAAATTCAAATCAGTAGAAAAATACTCAGTAGAGTAAGCTTCATTCATCTCGGTAAAGAGTGATTTAAAATCAAAATATTAAAACAATACATGAAAAAGCATAAACATAATACTAAGAAATATCATTATCAGGATCATCATTGTTCTAAATCTAATTCTTCTTCATGACATATCATTGACATATACATGCTGAAAATTGAAGGTGATAATATGCATCCTCGCCTCACCCCACAGATAATTGGGAACCAATCAGTAAGTCTATCTTCCAGATATACAAATGTCATTCTTTCACACAGATTTAAGATGAGATTGATCACTTTATATTGACAGTTCCTCTCTTTTATTGTTTTTATCATTCTTTCATGATTCATGCTGTCAAATGCTGTGAGCAATGAAACACATGTATAGTTCAAATTCTGCTTCTCTATTTTACTTTCTAAAGAGGTTAAAAATGTGATCTCCTTCCTCTGTTCTGTCTGAAACCTGCTTGTGTCTGGCTTATTTCTTCATTCACATTTTGTTCTAATATTTTCACATTAATCTGGTAAGAGCAATAGTATGGTGGCTTGTATTCTGTTTGTAGGTCTCCCGACTTTGGGATTGGTACAAAAATCACTTTTAGCCATTCAGAGGGCCATCATTCTTCTTTCCATAGCTTTGTACATAGAGCATGAAAAATCATACCTTCATTACCACTTGCTTTTATCAATTCTGCATTTATTTAATCATTTCTTCCCATCTGGGAGTTGTATTATAAACCATTCTCTTTTCACTACTCAAAGGTGGTAAGTGTTCGTCATTGGGTTTCAACAGTGTTAATGTTATTGAACTGTCATACGTTTCTCTGCAATAATCTGCCCATCTTCTTGATGTCTTTTAGATCTGTAAGCATTTTTCCTGTTTCGTCTTTGATTGCTGATAGCCTTGGGCTGAAAGCCTTTTTTATCTCCTGATACATTTCTATCAATTCTCATTTCCATCACAATTATTAAATATTATTTGCATTATCATAAATTTTGATTCCTTCTTCCCTAGCAAAATGAGACAATGGAACAACCATGTAAGAGGCAAATCACAACCCAAATTTTAACATTCACATTCGTAAAGAGAGTAAAATTGATTTTGATTGATAACAGAATTCCACGATATTCCACATCATAAAAAAAGCAAAAATCTATTTTGATTGATTGGATAAAAGAATTCAATTCCATGATATGCTACATCATGGACTAAAATTGATATATCTGTATGGTAATGTTGATTGAATCATTATATTTTGTCAGGAAAATAAAATGACACCTTCTTTCAAAAATGAAGCATTTCAGGAAATAATTGAAAAAGAAGGGATGATTTTAAGAATTTTAATAGACTACTAATAAAGTCTGCTTTAACATTAAGATCAGTTTTAGAATATCTAAACACAATACAGTTGTGGACAGTTGGGGATGGACCAAATTCCTCACTATGTAGTCAAACATGAGCAAGAGTCTTGGTCCAAGTTGCAGTCAAAGTTGCAACAAATTTTCAGACTTGCATTACATTCACACATGACAATGGGACGGTGCACAAAACAAAACAAATGCTACAAACCTGTGCCTGCTTTGCTGGTGATACATGAGATCTTGGTGATGGGCACACGTGTCTCACGTCTGAAAAATCGAAAAGAAAATGGGGCACGAAGGACACTATTTCAGAAGAACCAGATTCGCTCTTTTTCTTTCAATGGTAAAATTGAAAAGGTTCTACCTTGCAGTTGATTCAAGTTCTACTAGAAGAACCTCTCAATCACACCTCCCAAAATGGCAAACACCTTCAATTTATGATCCATGATGAAAAGTTTCTTTGTTCTCCAGTTTTTAAGCAGTAGCTCAAATCATTTAGAGTTGTTATTCATGGAGTTTCTCATCTTCCTTTTTTTTTTCTACATCCATGTTGGATGTTGTTAAGTATATCATTTCTTCTAAATGATATATATATATATTATATTACTGTGTATGATGTGCTCTTGGAGTTTACAAGATATAAATATTATGGTCTATAGTTTTCTGGTTTACATATATTCATATATATAATTTACATATAAATTTAAATGTGAAACAATGTGGAGCAATTGATTGCATCGAAACGCTTCAAAACTCCTGCTCCAATGGACAAACAGATGAGACTGTCTCAGTTGAAATCTCGGTTGAAATAGTAATCAGCACATTTTTTTTTTAAAATCAGTCCACGGGTTGCTTTGGTGATTAAGTAACTCTAAAACTACACAATCTCTCAATGAAGACAACCTCCCAATTGTGACCTTTTATCTATAACCAAAGAGTGGTCTTCCTTGGGAGATTCTGCACACTCACATTATCATACGTTCTCCAGGCCAAGAAGGAAACACAGATGAGGCACCAACAAACATGTCTTGAATGATTGTCAAACGTCGCAAAAGCTCTTCTCTGAAGGAAATAAAAAATAAAAACTTGAATATTCAATCCCTACAACTATGTAGGTTGTGATGCTGCTAACTATAACAGCTACATTAATAATAGAAGTAAAATCTTCAGAGTCATAATCCATATGATCATTGGTGTACGATGATAACGATGACAATGATGATGATGATGATGATGATGGTGATAAAAGAAACAATAAAAACAATAACAACAATAATTATGCAGTGGTTGCCACTTATATCAACACTCGAAATCAGAGAGTGCAATGTTCTTATAAGCCATTTGTTCTATTGGTGTAAATCTTTAAAAAAATTGCTTTTGTAGGCAATGAATTGATAACTTCCAATCAAGGCATTCATGCTAAGTAAAGTCCCAATCTTTTAAGTAAAATTCTGCACTACACAGTCACCAGATGGCCAACTCATGAATTTAAAACTCAGTTTATCCAAGTAGCTGCCACACCCACCCAGAGATTAGGCTAACAATGCATCGCTTCTCACTCACCCTGACAGTTTAGGCGAGCAACCAAAGGAACGAAAATCGCAACAGACAATTGTAGATTGCCCATCTTATTTCCATGGATTTTCCAGGAAACTAGTATCAGTTTCTACTAAGGCTGAATGCAAACTTGATGATTTCTCACTAATGCAAATGTGAGGTTAACAAGTTTTTTTTTGTTTTTTTTTTATGTTGAATTGGGTCTTAAAGATCTTAAGAGAGTGTGAAATTGAATCAGTATGCATATTGCCTATCTCTGAGATAATTGATCTGCAAATGATAACAATGAAATGATGGTAATGTTAGATGAGGCAGTAAGTGGGAAATTTGTGGCTAATTCACATTTTCAATCTTGTTTTATTAGATATATTATTACAATTTCTTGCTTGAGTGTGAGTGTTTGTGTGTGAGTGGTAATTAATGTGTTTTTCGTGAGAAGCAGTTGACAGTGGATTTAAGTTGCGAAGCGGATGACTGACTCATTTGAAAGGGACCAATTCCATAAAAATGACCTGGTGTACAAAATATCTCACTTCTGGATTTGTTTGGTAGGCGATAGGCTACAGATGACATCCAACTGTGGGATAAGAAAGGAGTCAACCATTTCTGTGGCCATCTCAAGCTCTTCCTGGGATGTCACATGCCACTTCATTTCCAAATTGTCAATGTCACCGGGCTTACCCCAGTCCTGCAAAAAGAGAAATGTAAGTCCAGTGATCATTGGAAGTTGTTTCATTTTTTCTTCTTCTTTTTTTTTTTTTTAATAAAGAAAATTTAGAAATATGATGGTTTTCTAAAATGAAAATTAGTGTAAGCATAAAAACATGCAAATGATCATTTTTATCATGAATGCATAATTTTCATCTCATTGATTTGAAAATGTCTGCCCTCAACAAACTTACGAATCTATTTTATCTTAATTCAAAACCAAAAACATGTTTTCCTTTCCATCCCTCCCTTTCATCACAAATATATAACCGCAAAGCCTCAATCATTAGACTTGAATAGGAAGCACATGGGGCTACCTATGTCAATAAAAAATAGTATCCAAGGTGTAAGTCACATGACCAACACAAAACAGTTGTACTATTTTACACACTGGCATAATCCCACCAATGATGAAGTGTATACCGGTACTTTGATTTCATGTAAAACATTATACATGAAAAATTCCATCTCATCCAAGAGGTCTTAGGGCTTTATCAGAACCAGAGTTCAGAATCTTTCCTACTCTGGCTGTTACACCCTAGACTACCATGGCTTTACATGTCACATTATAGTCCACTTGCAAAGTTCATAGCTCAGACAAGGCCCCGATCAAAACAACAACAAACCTGAATGGGAAGATACTGCTCAGCTGGTTGGTCAAGTGAGTGCGGCACACAGCAGAAGTCCAAAGAGTAATAATGAGTCAGGCTTTGCAGGATACATTTCGCCAGCGAACAAGCCAGCTCATAACCCTGCACACAGGTCAACTGGAGGGTAGCCCCAACAACCTCCAGCAGCTCTGTTTTATAGGCCAGCAGCTTGGAGCCATCACATTTGGTAACCTGGAAACAAATTTAAAACAAACACTTGCCATCAGATTGACATCAACCTCATTCTTTTTTTTTTTTATGTTCTTTCTCTTCCTTTTTTTTTTTACCTCCTCCCCCTCCTCCTCCTATTCTCCTTCTTCTCTTCTACTTCTTTACTCTCTTGATCCTTTTCTTTTTTTTTTTTTCTTTTTTGCTTAGTTTTGTTTTTGTTCTTGTTTTGTTTTTTCTTTCTTTGTTTTCTTTTTTTGTGTTGTTATTTTTGTTTGTTTGTTTGGTTTTTGTTGCTTGTTTGCTTTTTTGTTTGCTTTTTGTTTTTGTTTTTGTTCACCACCACCCAAACCTGTCAAGATCCAAACAGCACACATTCATTGCTTTCACTCATTGCTTCATGTGTTTACAATTGAGGACTGTGTTGAACGAGGGAATTGAACATTTTAAAAACATTTAATATAAAATTGTTTGTAAAACTAGGCCATATCATCTTAGAGTCTGCAAAGGACTTTATAATAAATGTCTTTCACCTCTAACTGAAATTACCTAGTTAGAGCTTACTGTTACTTAAAAGTTTATATGAAAAACAATCAATCAAAACTAACCTGTGACAGAAGGAGGATGTGCCACAGGAGGGAGTCGTCCAAATGAGTTTCATTGATAGCACCAGGGTCTGGTCAGATTAAAAACATATACACAATTTGGTCACACTGTTTTGTTGCTCACTTTTGATAATAAACAACAGTAGCATCTGATATCAAATAACTAAGAGGTAAATTTATGATCTATGAACTCTTAAAGTGAGAAGACGAGTAAAGAAATCATTTTAATTCATGATCTCACATTTAATAGCATCACACCTTCAATTACAATGATGTAAAAGCAACCTGAATGTTCACATTCAGATAATATCAAGTCAGAAATACTTTTCTTTTTTTTTTTCTTTTTTAAATCATATTTCTTTGGAAAGATGGTGTTTTGCATTTGAGCAAGTTTAAATTTGTTGCCTATCCTACTGAACTACAATTTTCTTTTCTCAACAGAATATGCCAGTAGTCTTTGCTCACTTATTGAATCATGGGATAAGGAGTCTACCATAGTTATGGGAGAAAAGTGTGATCACCTATCATAGTTATGGGAGAAAAGTGTGATCACCTATCATAGTTATGGGAGAAAAGTATGATCATCACCTATCAAAGTTATGGGAGAAAAGTGTGATCACCTATCATAGTTATGGGAGAAAAGTGTGATCACCTATCATGGTTATGGGAGAAAAGTGTGATCACCTATCATGGTTATGGGAGAAAAGTGTGATCACCTATCATAGTTATGGGAGAAAAGTGTGATCACCTATCAAAGTTATGGGAGAAAAATGTGATCACCTATCATAGTTATGGGAGAAAAGTGTGATCACCTATCATAGTTATGGGAGAAAAATGTGATCACCTATCATAGTTATGGGAGAAAAGTGTGATCACCTATCAAAGTTATGGGAGAAAAGTGTGATCACCTATCAAAAAAAAAAAAAAAAAAAAGGAAAACAAAAAAATCATGTTATCCCTGAGTACATACCATATTGTCATTTTTAATCATTAAAATTGAAAGGGAAAGAAAAAGAAATCCAACCAAAATTATACACTTACGATCTGCCAGAAAATTCTTAATTTCAGAACATATTTGAGGAACAAACATCTTGAGACCAATTTCTGGATGTATCTGTCAAACAAAGGTGAAACGTTTAAACTAAAATTCATGGATCTTTGAAGAATGAAAATAGTATTCATAGTATAAAATATAGTATTCAAGTAAAAAGATCAAACATGTTGACAACAAGAGGAATGATTTTACCAATGATAATGGTGATCATTGATGTGATAAGATTAATGCATCAACAGGGGGGATGATACAGCACAGAGAATGACTATGACAATGACACAAAAATTTGAGGATTGTGACACAACATGGATAAACATTGATGTATAGGGGTGACAAAAACATTAGGTTAAAAAAAAAAACCATAAGACTTCCAAGACATTGATGCCAACTCAGGCATGAATTATGTTCATTGAATGAAAAGATCAAAAATGTTTCTTTCACTCACTTTGTAAATTAAAGATGCTCCTAAATATATGAATAGTCATGAGTGGCTAGTTCTTTTCACAGAGTTTTAAGTTATATACCCTCAAAGTCAAGTCTTTGTATTATGGGTAGAACTAAGTAATGGAGAAAATTTAGATCCAGCTAACTAAAATAAGTAAATGCTATATTCCATGGCACTTATACAGGTGGTCACAATTTTTATATTTCAACTGTCGTAACTAAGGTCAGCAGAGAAAGGCATATCTACAATCGCATTGTATGCTGGAAGCATTGTACGTGCCAACTAGGATTATCTGAAGGATTTGGAGTATTTTTCTCTTGATTGAGGAGTTAACTAGAATTAACATACGTAACTAGAATTTTATATATAACAGAGCTGCTCGTCCAATCAGATTTAAAACTTATTGAAATCATTAATAGGACAATCTGTGCTAATCACATGAGTCTGACATGTCGCTTGGCTGAACTCATGTTTAATATCAACAGAACACCTTTGTGAATTAAAAGCCTTAGACGTATAAAAAACTGATGCTTATGTGGAGAAAGCACTCTGACTGATCAAGTCTTTTAAACATCTTGAATCCATCATTTCATCCAATGCAAAGAACACAAATGAAATATGACATCAAATTTCTATCAGAAAGTTTAAGACATCCTATGCAATTAAAATTTCAAAATGGAAACACAGCTGTCTCATTGAAAGCTATATTACATTATCATTTGTACATGCATGAGGGATGTGGGAGAAGGGAAGGAGAGATAAATAAATGTCTATTTACCCTGATGGCTGCTCTACATAGATATGCTGCCAGCTTGCCACTAACTTTGACTTCAAATATATTTGAAGTTGCAAAACGGTGGATTTTCTTTAAGGCACTCTGGTTAAAAAAGAAATAATGAAAAGAAACATAAATTATACCATAGTGTTATTAGTTTTATATTGTTGTTGTCTGTTGTTGTCCGTTGTTGTCATAGTCGTTGTTATTGTTATTATTAGCAGTTATCATCATTACTATAATTATCATTAATATTATCTTATCATCATTATCATTATCATCATCATCATCGCTATCATCATCATCATTATTATTATTATTATTATAATTATTATTATTTTTGTAACTATTATTTTCATTATTATTATTATTATTTTTTAAACGTTTATCTTAATGAGAGGTAATAATATCATAAAAACTTTCTTTTTTCAGCAAATATGCAAATCTAAAATAAAACAGAATAAGGCATAAATTATCAATGAATCAAATTCTTACCATGTAAATGTCTAGAGAACATTGTTGGAGAACAGAAGCAACTGTGGAGGGTAAGCCAACCTCTATCACAGCTTGCTCTGGGTTAAGTTTATCTGACACTGTGATGCTGGAGTCATGACTACTGCTCTCTATAAATAGATGGGTCCTTTGGGGGGGAAAAAACCCCAAACAAAACAAGAAAAAAACCCAAAAACACGAGAAACCATGAGGTTTAACCCAAAGCATCAGATGGAGTAATAATATAATGTAAACAAGAAGGTAATGTTCATTGTGTTAAAAAGATCTTTGAAAGATATCAAAGGCCAAAGGTAAATAAAATGTTTAAAAATCTTCTGGCCATAATCCCAGTCGAGATCACTTGGTGTCGTTGACAATCAGACAAAATTAGGATTTAATGGCTGAGTAACATTTTTTCGACTAATTAATTTTTTGAAACTAAAACCATCATTTACCCTTGTGCGCATGTAATTGGCATTTGAACTGTTTACTGATGGCTTTCATTAATTGCACAGTTGGGGTGACTCCAGAGAATAAAGTCAAAAGACTTCTGAATTGAGACTGCCAGGGAAATTGCAGTATTGTATGAGAATGTAATATTATGCAAAATGGCATATCAACTGCCCAAAACACAGCTTTTACAACAATTACGATAAAATCTGACAAGTTGTTTAAATCCATTACAGCTCATGATCTGGATCTCAAACACAACCCCCCCCCATTTCCCCCATTTAATGGTAAACATTGGTAGGAAAGTAGGTACATGATCTATTCCAATTAAAACTCCAGCATCAGAAACTAAGATAAACACTGAATATATTACTGTAATTTACCTGTCCAGCAACGAAAGAACAAAGTCTTCAAACTGAGCAGTAGCTGAACACAGCTCTTTCTCTGTCTGAGGAAGAAGGTAGAAAAGAAGTCAAATAAATGAAGCAAAATGCTATCATTTCATTGAAGTCTAGAAACATGACTAAGAGGTAATCCAATCAAGTATAAATCCACTTCCTTTACCCCCAGACAGCAACAGATGGGCACCAACCAACTTAAAAGTTGTAGGTATCCTTGATGCTGACAGATTACATGAAAAGGCTTCTAACTAGCATAATCACTATGGTACTTGAAACACTCATTGCATTTGATTATACAGCAATGACCCCTTAAATACCTGTTTCATCTAAATGCCTACTATTCCCATGATGCTAGATTCTTCTTATACAAAATAACCTTCTAAATGTTCATGAAAATGAGGCGACACATTTGGGACCATTAACATGATCACTTAATAAATTCTGTATAACTTTAAAAAATGTTCTATCTCATAGATTCTTTTCTTAACTATGCGTCTACACTTGTCTCTAGTAAACATGCCTTAGGCAACGAACAGCCTGCAACAACATGTCGCCCCCTTAATTTTACCTTCAACACTGAAATTGCACACAACCTAAAAAGCATATACTCTGTAAGTGTTCTGCTATCATCCAGCTTTTGTTAAATTTCCCTCATCCATCAGACAGGCATGTGAGGTGTGATTTAAAATCTTTTATCAGTGTTTGAGCCATAGGCATGATCATGTCTTGAGGTGAAGATTTTTCTCATAGGTTTTAATGATAGAGACAAAGTAAGGAAACCAAAGTTAGCTCTCCCCCAATAAACCAAATCAATCTATGAACATGCTGAAAATAACATGCCTGATAGCATTTGAACAGGACAGGTGACCACACATTTAAATCTCCAAACTTGTCTAGATTTCCCCTGAATACCCATTCACCAAAATGCCTGTTAATCCTGTTTCACAATCACTGGGCATTTTACCTATCACTACTATATTTAGTCTGATAGTCTAAAACATCAAACCAGTAACAATATCAATTTTTTAACATCTTTTCAACTTGCAATAACAAAAAGCAAGCAGTTTTAATGGAGAATAATCCAAAAGTCCAATAAGAGGTGAAAACCACTGAATAATATGATTCTATGTTTAACATGAAAAATCAAACAGTGAAAACATTTTTTGGGGAATTTCTAATGACAATAATTATACATGATGGAGCCGTCTTTCAGATTATTCATGATATTCTTATTTTGATTTTGAAAAGTTCATTGTAATTATTGATCAGATATGTTATTTCATTGTATAGCTAATTTAATCTGTTTCCACCATCCATAGAGGTAACAGCAGGGTTTTAGAAGAATTTGATTATGTCCTGAAAATCTGTATATAACAGTCACACCCACAGAAAAAAAACAGTTGCCCTAGATGAACTTACCTCTGTCAAGTTAGGCAATGTATGAACAGCATTTGAGGAATCTACAATGGGAATCATGGAAGCAAAAGTGGACAACATCTGCAAGGTTACCTGGAGGGGTCAAGAGATCATATACAAACAAATAAGAAAACTGGTTTATATTGGTAGGGTTGAGTCAGGCTGTTCTTTCAGCAAAAAGAATAGGAATAAAAAAATAAAGAATAATATGAGAATAGTAATAATAGTCATGACAACAATAATTATAATAATATATGTGAATAGTAATAGTAATAATAATATTAATAATATTAATAATAATAATAATAATAATAATAATAATAATAATAATAATAATAATAATAATA
>JBCJKE010448492.1:0-10129 GCA_039654525.1 Melibe bucephala | reverse complement strand
AAGAAATAAAGATGTCTATCAAATTGTTTTCTAAGGATATGTTTATGCTTGCTACTTTAACTTTAACAATTTTTAACTATATTTTTGACAATACTTTAACAATTAAAAATTTCAATTTTTCTTCTTTTTTTAATTTAGGCATTCACAGGCCTTGTGGTAGAGAAGACATTTTCTTCAAAGGCCTTGAACCAACCAGAAGCACAGGGACAGAGTAAACCTCAGGAAACAAAGCGAGTGTCAAAATTTAAGGCACAGAGAATGAAGCAACACCCTTCATAACATGTATTAAGGAATTTGTTCTTGTATAAGTTTTAAGGAACCATTATTTCAAAATACTCTTAGATCAGGAATGAGTCCATTGCTTTGTGTTCCACAATTCAGTACTCTCATAATACAGCCAAAGTCACCGATCAGCACAATACCCTCAAACATGCTTCTGACTCAAGCACACTTATTCCTACCAATTGTTTGCTTCTCATGGTCATGTCTGTTTAAATAAAGTGTTCCTACATGAAATTATACGAGAAAATGCTGGCATTTATTATTTTACAACACATAAAATCTAATTATATCTGGACACGTGCAATGGTGACTCTATCTGTGTATGCGTTGGTGTCTGTGAGTGTGCACGCAGGGTCCTGCAATGTACAGAGGTATGTTCACTCTGCCTGGACAAAAAGATGATAGGGTATGATTTTTCGCAACTCCATAACATACGACTTCACAGCTCAGCGAAAACTTGATCTACTCATTTAAATGACATTGTGTAAGTCTATTGCTCTCGACTTTGGATAGGGCCTAAGCCTTTAGTTAATGCTCATTAATGGAACTACTTGAGCACTTTCACCTTTCAGCATCAACGGAGTCGATGTTAGCTGCCACACTTGATGTCTTTGCAACTTGCCTCGAAACTGCTCTGTTTCTGCTTTTCTAAGCTATTTCACTCATCCACAAGCAGCTGATCTCTTTGATGTTGTCAATAAGGGTTATTGATGGTCTGCCTCTTCTTCTTGGGGCATCTTCTTTCCCGTATAGCACTGATGCCATGAGAGTTGTTTTGCTTTTATATTTGCATGGCCTACATACTTTAACTTTCTTTTGTTCATGGATGTTAGAAGTTGGCGATTGATACTGAGTTCTTCCAATATACTCTTTGTTCTTTTCTCATTCCAACTAATTCTCAAGATTCTTCTGTAGAACCACATTTCTGCAGCTTCTAATCTGTTCTTATCAGCTTTCCTTAAGGTCCAAGCCTGACTTCCATAGATCATGAAAGGCCATATGAGGCATGTCTGTAGTTTCAACTTTAGAGTTACTGGAATTCCTCTATCTTTCCATATATTATTAAGTTGCACCATCTTTTGTTTCGCCATTGCAATGCGTGTTCTTATGTCTTTTGAACAGGAGCCATTTTGGGTTTTAATTGATCCAAGGTATTTGAATTCCGCTACATATTCCAAGGGTGTTCCATTGATTTTGATTTCCTGCATAGCTTGAGCACAGGGTGTTTTTTTAGCTATTAGGCAGATTATTTTTCATTAACATCAGTAGGGGGAGTGAAGGGATAACATCAAGGGAGGAAAATATATTCATGCATCATTGTCAGAGTGTATACAATGGAATCCACAAGATAAACTTGTTTAAAATAAACTTTCGTTAAGGTAAACATTTCTTGGGGTTCCGTTTTTAAGCATCTAAGAAGATATTCTGATAAACCGTTCCAATGTCACAGATAAGATAAACTAGTTTTTGAAAGTTGGTCTTAAAAAACTCACTTCATTCATTCATGTCCATAAGTAAATTAATTCCTTCGTCACCAGAAAAAAATTGGCAGTGTTTTTTATCATCCTAATTTTTTCTTTCAATAAGCCTGATCTCTTCCCCCTGCTGTGAAGCAACACCACAGCTTCCAAGCTTGGTCTTTGATTTCTTCTTTAGATGTTTGTACTTGGCAAGACAATTTGAATGAGAGAAGATTGGTCGACCATCCTACTGTTTATTAAATTATGTTCTTGTAGGATAAAAGATTGTTCTTAAGGGCTCACTTTTTTTTCATTTGTGTATAAAGCAATTAAAAATAAACCCCTTGTAACAGAAAAATTAATGATCATCTTTATTGCAGTATCCTTAAGCATGTTTGTATTTTTCAAATTAGACTTAATTTTTCCTACTGCATCCAGTGCCACAGCTTTACACCTAAGCCTTAATAGATGTCATCATTTTATTCAGGCATGCCATAAGCAAATGAACTTCACCAAAAACATTTGTAATGGTTAAGCCATTGCACGTCAATCGAAGAAAAATAATATTATAATAAGAAGTAGCAGGCCTTAGTAGACAGATAATGGATGTATTTGACTTGAAAGAGGATTCAAGGAATGTATAATGACTTATTTTATATAAATATTCTACATTTAATGTTTAAAATTTGATTATCAATATCAATGTAAATTGATTTGTTATTATGCTGGTGCTGATCTTTTTTACTTTCATTTATCCACTGTGAACAATTCAATTTTTTTCCATTCTAATCCTTGTTGATAAGATGAATCATTTGTGAAGACTTTTAAAATACAAATTTTGCTGTGATCTGTAATTTTCTTTTGGATTTAATGAATATACATATGGCAATAAGTTCATAAGAATTATGTCATTTTATTGATTGATACTGATCACATGCAAATGTGAATGTTTGATTACAGTATACAGTAAAATTTGGAGCCAATATAAAAATTTAAAAAAAGTTATGTTTTTCTTTCATTGTGTAAGTGTAAACATCAATAAAGGGAAGATGAAGCAAAAAAAAAAAAAAAAAAAATGACTGTGAAAATCAGCTTTTATTTGGCATCAAATTAAGTGTAGATGTAATCTTAAAAATTGCTGAAAAACTTAGTATTCTTGTCAATGTGCTGAAAATTAACTCTAGTGTTCTGATCTCAGTATGGTGAATTTAAGTTTCTGTTTAGTCTTTGCTGCATTTTACTTGAAAAGGGAGTATATTCCATAATTTGAATGTACAAGGCAGATATGTATAATACCAGTGACTTTTCTACCCCTGGAGATTGCAATGTAAATGTTTGAACTCCAGATTTTATGCTACTATTTTTCATATTGAACTCCTCTAGTGGTACATGTAGTACTGCTGTGCCTTTAACTTTAATTGAAAAGTGTGGTAACCTTCCTATCTTTCCTTTGACAGGTATCCACTGCAATTTTTCCATGATCATTTTTGTTTTACTTGATGCATAGTTATAGTTGGTGTCAAATCTGCCTGCATTATTTTGTTAATTGGATTCAAAGTTGGGAACATCTTTGGTGTGATATGTTTGTGTACCCCTTCACCACCCCCTCTCCCTTTGTTTTTAGATACGCCTTTTTAATTTTAACACATGCATCGCATGGCTTGCAGCGGTCCGAAGCTCTGCTAGTGCAAGAAAAGGTGGGAATACTCGAGAAAAAAATTGCGTGAATGTGCGGTTTCAATTCGTGTAAACAAGATCTAGTAAAATTAGAGTTGGTGTTACAGTGTATTGCATTAGTTGAATAAAGAAGAAAAATATCCAGGGATTTGCATCTCTTCGTGTTCAGGGCCAAATTCATGAAAAACGGGTGAGTGTAAAATGAATGCCACTACTGTAAGCATGGTAGCTAACAATAACATCATGAAAAATGTAAGGATTGCGACATGTATACAGTAGTGCTCAACTACAACGGCACCCGCTATAGCGGGACTATCCCTACAGCAGGACCCTACCGGAATCCCCGTTTTTCTCTATATATAAACTCTATTACTCCTGCATGGATTTAACGGGACTAGTTCTGACAAGCAAAGGTCCAAACATGGATACAGCGGGAGAAGTTTAACTGAGCGAGGTTACTATAAGAGGAAAAACGAAGCAAGGTGACATAATTTTTCCTCCCCCCATCCCAAGTACCTGTACCGGTAAGCACCGCGAACCTTTTTTTGTGCCCGGCTTTGTTGGCGGAGTTGGGAGGGCGTGTGTGTGTGGCTGTCAGCTGTGTGCACCGTTGGCGGCTAGGCCCAGGCGGGTGATAGTGGGAAGAGTTAGTAAATAACCGACCACTGCGTTCCCCATCATCACTATAATAGGTCTATATATCTATCTTACTCATTATTTTTATTATTCTCGAGATGCTGTGGTTGGGGCCCACTTGAAACTGCTAGAAGCGTGCTGACACTATTGGCATGACAGTGACAGTGCAGTGTTTAGACCGCTATCGAAGCCATACAAAGCTTGTTACTTGCGTCGATATGCGGTATGCGAAAAAAAACGTGTAAAACTAGTAAAAGAAGTGTTTTCGTACACGGTCTCAATCGTAGAGGCTCATACTCATACTTTGCACATCCACTTCTACTTCTAGGTTCATTTGTCTAGTCCATATCTACACGTAGTTCTACAGTACCGATACGTAAAACAGCACGATCAACAAAACTGAAGAAAAATGGCTTCTACTTCATTGCATTCCTCTAACGGGAACATGCCTACAACTGGATTTTTCCTCTGGAATGAAAAGTCCCGTTGTAGCCATGTTCTACTGTATTAGGTACATAAACGTATTCTATGGAAAAGAGAAATTTCACACAATATGGTCACAGGTTTATACATGTTTATTTCAACATGGTGGAAGTTGGAAAATGTGCAAACTTTGCGTAAATTGATGTCCTCACAGATCTAGGAGATCAAGGAGATTACATGCATAGAAAATGTTAAACTGAATTTGTTCAATTTCTGTATCTGAAAATTACATGCTATCTGCAATTCATTAATTGAGAATATAAGGTCACAGGTGTAATGGTAATGGCATATTTATGACCACTGACAATTGAATTGTAATAAAAGCCAATAAACAAAGAATCTACCTAAAGCAATCAATCAAGAGTCAAGCTCTTTAATTTTCAGACTTGTTCTGCATTCTATAATTCTTTCATTGGGTGAAATAGGGGAATTGATAGATAAATTCATCCACTTTCATTCATTCTGTCTACTATAGTAGTGATATTGGGATTCATGAAGGAAACAATTCAAATAAATCTTAAATGTGAAGATTCAATTAAAAATAAAGATACAGGCAATTGTAGTCTAAGAGAAATAAGACTGATAAGAGAAAAATCTCATCATGTCCTGCTGCTGTGGCCGACTGGTCTGTGTTTGATGAGGAATACTCACATGGGATCTTATACTTCTACGTAGTAATTAAGGTAGAACCTCCAATTCTAACCTGAACATGTTGGGCAGGGAAGTCAAAAATTGAATTGATTGAGTTTCCCAGTGTGAAGGGTTAAAGTTAAAGGGATGTTGTTTTTCTCGTGTCTATTATACAATAGGATACCTAATTATAATTCCTTCAGGCAGTGAGTTACAGTGAGAGTCAATTATAGTCAACATTTCTAAACACAATTGCAACAACAAAGACCAAGCATATAATAATAGAATGTGCCGATGTAGCCTTCCCCGTCTCACTCCCGCTACCTCTGTCCACCCGCTTTACGCCTTAACCTCACACCATTTAAGATGAAAATGAAACCACTCCCTCTGTCCACCCGCTTTACGCCTTAACCTCACACCATTTAAGATGAAAATGAAACCACTCCCTCTGTCCATCCTCTTTACGCCTTAACCTCACACCATTTAATTAAGATGAAAATGAAATGAAAATATCATATTTGTAGTGAGAAGAAAAATTAATGAAGTGATCCTGCTTATGGGGCATTTGATCTGATTGTTATGAAAGTCTGAATCTTTGCAACGTCATCTATCCTACTGCCTTACTGGATGTTTACCTCACCAACTCATGGAAGATTAAACTTCTGTAGTGTTGACATGACACAACTTCCCAATTTCTCTTTTGGTCAATAGTCAATGTGAAACTTTGCTTTCAATATGAACTAAAATTTTGGGAAACTTTATAATACATAATGTGTAGTTAAAAAAAAAGAGACCACAATTACCTCTGGCCCAATGAATTCATGAAATGACATCCCTTCGGTTTCAGCTCTTTGAAGTGCCATTTTACTACCAAGTGTACATACATGAACCTCTCTCCCATCTTATACTCTTTACATGCTTTAAGATATGATAAGATAAGATAAACTTTATTCTTTCTCTTACAAGGAAATTCGGTATTGCTGGTAAGGTCAAGACTAAATGATACATGGCTGCCCTGTCTTTCTTTCCAGGTTTAAACCTATAAATATAAGAGATCTCTGGATCTAGAATCTGTCTGTAAAGGGTAAAACAATGTGAAGGCAACATTGTCAAATGACAATACTATCCTGGAAAATCTACAGACTTATGAAAATTGCTGACTCAATAAATTAAAATTGCATTCAAAGGCATCTTCTTGTTTGTTTGTTTGTTTTGATGTTGAAAATTCAAAATCTGGAAATAACGCAGTGATCAGGTGATAGTATCTATCACTATTAGTGCCTCAACTAATAAAACATGTACAATCTTTTTTAATTATATGGTACACTTTGTGTTCTACTCTGTAGTACCATCTACTTATTTGTACTACAGCGCAGCCTACTGATAATATAATGACATTTGATACGTCAGCATTCCGCTTACACCACTATTAAATCAAAATCTGGGGGATTTTTTTCTTTATACTATATATATTATTAGCACTGTTAGTATGCACAATTTTATAATCCCACTTACATCGACCTCTCGGCTTGGTCAGAGTTGGCACAACATGTTTTAAGTTAAAAATAGCCATCCAATGAAAACCCTTGCTTACTGACCAGCCCTTTTCAGGGCCAATTATCAGTTCACAATTGATCTTGTTGCATTGCTTTGCATTCCAATTCCTATTATACTAATTATAGTCTCACTGAGTGAGTGATCTCCCTTGACTTTTCCTTCATTTTATGTATTGATCGATAGGATACATCAACTTTCTGTTATAGTATACTGTACTGTATATAAAGTAGTATCCAGTTAAAAGCGCAGTGCTCGGGAGGCCTGGGTAGCGTGCATTTAGGAGATGCATGCCTTTATAAGAAGTAATTGAAAAATACCAGTTACTTCCCTTTACTATGGTAAAAGACTAACCTTAACCACACAAACGACTTGTGTGGATGGTATTAATATTATGATGCCATTTTTGAGTTCGAAGTAGATCTAGATCTTTTCTTTTTTTTCCTTTTTTGTTATTTATTTTATTGTATTTTATTCTATTCAACAGAGAGATCCCAATAGAACTAGTACTAGTACCATAAACAAAAGCACAGAAAACAGTACAGAACCATAGGTAGATCTAGTACTGAGAAGCACAATACAAATATTGCTGACAAACACAAGATAACACTCTCTGTGTTTCTGTCTCGTACTTTCTGTGTCTGTGTGTCGCTCTCTCTCTCTCTTTCTGTGTGTGTGTGAGACCCCTGCTGATTAGCACGTGTTTGTATCGCATACGTCCAAGCCTCTCGTTTACAAAGAACAACAAGAGTTGTTGCTGAGTGATGTAAGTGACATAGTCAGACAATAGACAAGTAATTAGTGGCTATCTGATCTATTTAAAAAGCTTATTTCTACAGATTTCAAATTCAAATCATGCGTTTAGACGATGATTGCATTTACAGTATAGGGCCAACAGATTATTATATAGGCCTTCATAGGGAAAAATCTGTCATAGTGCTCGGACGTCCGTTTACACGAAGCGTGCTTTATCTGGCGTGCGTTTAACCTGGTACTACTGTAAGTATTACATAAAGTAAAAGTTTTGCATTGTAATGAATCAAACACTCTTATACTATACATCTCATCTGGCTTGGTAACATGAAAAGATGTACACACATGCATTGCTATTGTTAATTAAAAACCTATTTATTTAAATTTAGAGGGATGTTTGTATGACAAAAGAAATAAAGTCTAAAACATAATTATCAAAAACAAATATTAAAAAAAAAGAAAAAATGGATCTAAATTCTGGAGGATGATTGATAGAAACAGATCTGGTCAAGGTTCATTCTTTCTACACCAGATGCTGAAGCCAGATCCTCTGAATCTTCTGGTCTATAAAAATAAATGAATAGCTACAAAGGAAATACGTGTACAACCAGGAGGACATAGCAATTACGAGTATTAAGAGAAGATGGAAATTGAACATTTGATGTAAAGGAAAGCAGACTCATTAATTAGAACAGCACTCCATTGAACTCACGATGGAAAAAGAACGAAAGGGAGGCAAACAACTTGAAGATTGACAGTAGTACAGAAGGTGAAATGAAGGCCTAGCAGCAGACATGGGGTCCCTTTACTAGGTTAGAAGAGGATGGATCTAGGTGGGAAGCCATTGCTGCTGTCCTTAACACTACTGAGTACAAAAGGTCACGATGATAATAATAGCTGAAACACATTGTGCCTGTTTCTGTTTCAGCTTTTGGCAACAGAACGGATTCAGCTGATTGATCTAATTGAAAAGCCAAATATAAAAACCTTGAGTTGCTTTGTCCTCTTGACACCAAACTTGTTTTCCAAATGCACTAGAAAATTATCTTTTCTGTTTTCAAACTACACTCATTGTCAAACACGCAGCTGGATCTAGAGCATAGGGTAAGAAGTATAAGAGAAGATGGGTGAGAAATGTCTCTCCTGTTTTAATTTAAAAACTTTGTGACAAATAAATTTGAATTTAAAATGGCACATTTCTTTGTGATGTAGAATGCTATACAATGAGAGAATACAGCAGTTGTAGCAACAGTTAGGCAAATCAACTAGCACATATTATATAAGATGTTTCAAAAGAGAGAAAGGTAGACACAGATAAATGACAACACTGAAAGAACGAAAAAAGAAAGTCCATGTTATTATGCAACTTCAACAATTAAAGTAGAAATAGAAATTTTTAACATGAAAAGAAAAGATGAAGAAAAGACCCCCCCCCCCAAAATCAACAACACAAAAACAAAAAACAAAATCACAAACCAAAGTAAAATCCTGTTACTGTAACTCTAGATCTCTTGACAAAATATACCAATTACGTTTTTATTTCATTTGTAACTGCAACTTTTAATTTTTAAGCACCAGTTATCTGTATTTTAACTCATATAATTTATTATAATCGACATATGCATACACACAAAAATGAATAGAAACATATTAAAAAAAAAAGCTCTAGCACAAATACCCATCAAATTTCAGTACCGGGAACATTTTGATGTGGTAAAATTGTAAAACAAAAAAACAAAACAACAAAAAACAACAAAACAAAACAAAATATCACCCCTTCTCTAAAAAGCAACAAAAAACAATTAGCATTAATTTTCTGCAAAAATTAAGTAGCTTAGAATAATATTCATGAACATTTTATCATTTTTTCTTATTGTCATTTTAAAACATTCCATCACTGCCATTTTTGGCTCTGAGATTCCAAGTTGAAGTACATAACTAATAACAAGTGGCAAGTTGAAGGAATAATTTACAACATGCAGCCATCCATAAATCATAAATTAATAATGTAGCATATATATATTATTACCATTATATCTAATATAATACAAAAGTCAGCTTTATACAGATTATACAGAGTTAATGAATACAATTCATATCTGATATTACTAATGATAATAGTAATAGTAGTAGCAGCAATAATAATAATAGTAATAATAATAATAATAATAATAATAATAATAATAATAATAATAATAAATATGTGAACAAGGAATGAGCTGGAATATTGCCTAAATACCAATTAACTGTTGTTCAATCTTAACTGATATAATATCATGTGCTTCGCTTGATGAAATAAGCATAGGATTATTGCATGGACCTCTATTGTCACCTTTTCAGTCACATGTGATGTATCATCCTAACAGCTGGGCAATTGCAGTTGTACTTATTCATCACTTAAGTAAGTTAGACCTGTCTAGACACTGTCTGTTAATTGTAAGATGACAACAACACATTGATCTTTGTATCATATACACAACACTCAATTAAAATTAAAGTAATAAAGATCTACAATATTCCAGAGGATAAAAAAAAAAACCTCCACTGAAACTTAAGACGATTGTGACAAACAGTTAAGAAATAAACAAACATATATTGCTATTTAAACTCGAAATAATCAATATATTAAAAAAACAAAACAAAACAAAACATAT
>JBCJKE010448381.1:0-14593 GCA_039654525.1 Melibe bucephala | reverse complement strand
GGGGGGATGATAATTTTTATCAGTTAACCCTGCAAACATGTTTTATACATTGTATTTAACATAACAATTATTTTCCAAAGAAACAAACTGAAAAATATAGACAGAGATGACAAAAGGGGGGCTTTAAACAGAAAATTATAGACATATATCTCACATATTTGACATGTATTTTGATATATGTTTGAGAAAACACAGCAACATAATTTGATCTAGTCAACTATGTGCCACATATGTATAGAACACAAAATGAACATTAAAAGAAAAAAGATAAAAAATAAAGAGCAAGAAATAAGATTATCACACATTTCAAGGCAATTAATGATCAAACACTTTTATCACCTGAAGAAATCAATATTAAAAACAGTCACATGCGATCAGGTGCTTAAACATGTACATTAACATAGAAGTCGGTTGTATTCTTATTTCCTCCACATATTCAGATTATGGAATAGACTTCCTATCAATGTAAAATCCAGCAAAGATACTGAACATTTTAAGCAATAAACTAAAGTTTACAACTCTTAAATCCGAGTACTGACTACTGAAATAAAGTTACTCTTGGGTGCTTTGATAAGAATACTCAGGTAATAGAGTTTGTCACTGAAGACTAAGACTAAAGTCATATCGAAGAAGTGGCTATGTCAAAGCCCATCATTCCATAAATATTAAAAAGCAAATGATAAGAATGACAAAGGTATAAAAACAATGGCCATTAAATGAGAAAAAAAAAGAGAAGAAACAGAAGTTACACAAGGAAAATTCCAGAACTCGGATGTGATATATTATCATATGATAAAATGTAATATAATACCTTTCATTTATTAAATCTCACTGCAAAAAAAAAAAACAACAAAAAACTAAACAAAAAACCAAAACAAACAAAAAAACCCAGCCTCCTTTATTTTTATGTTTTTAAGAGACTAAAATATGTGATCTTCTAACACAAAGACAAAATGGACATGTTGATGATTTCTTGACACAATATTAAATATGTTTCAACTTTTGATTCAGGCATCAATAATTCTAATAAAATACAAACATATGTAAAAGTATTGAAAAGCTGAGAAATAATAAATCTTAATCTTACCTGTCAATGTCAATGAATCACCTCCTGATCGAATGTAATCAACAACTTGCTTGTGTGTTGCACCTTCAACATTGACACCATTTCTATAATAGATGAAAGAACAGATGTACTGAACAAGAAAGAAAAAACATAGATAAAGAGATTACCCTGCTTCCTTTCACTTTTTTTTAAATGAAAGACAGAATTATAACTGTTTTCGTAAAGCTTTTTGCTGAAGATTGCAAAACAAAAATCATGAAAACAAACAAATTCAAATACTCTGATAGGGAAGGTAGGGGTGAATTGAATAAAAAAAGATGTAAAAAACAAAATTTTGGGGTTAGAATTTTCTCCATGCCTGCTCTCCACAATAGTCTTGTCACTGGAATAAAAAAAAGACAAATAAAAACTTTTTTTTTTCATTTCTCCAATAAAGTGCCATTCAGTGAAGTTGACAGTTAGTCGAGTGAGTTACACGAAATTTATCCATCTTGCTAAATATTCTGGTGCTTTCATCCAAATATCATTCAATATATATTGCAGTCAAAGTAGAAGTTTTGAACAGCAAAGTGCTTATATATAGGCCTGTTCACCATCTCTATGTGGGGGTGGCAGATTGAGATTAATAGAGTGTGACATTGTATGCTGTTGGCAAATTTTCCCAGAGGTTTTATGTATGTTGTTAAAGGTTATTACCCAAGCCTTAACACAGGCTTCAAGAAAAATGATGAAGAATGATGAACTCTCATCAAATTAATAGATCTCTATAGATTTATATAAAAATAGTTACTATACAATCCCATGCCTTTGTCAGCTATGCTAGTGGTTAGAGTAGTAGTCATTCTGATTTTATACTAAAGAGCATACAGTCATGTTGTAAAAAAGCTCTGTATATAAAAATTATATATATATGGTTTAAATATATTACATGATTCCTCTTCTTCATTGGAAATACAACAAAAGGTCTAGGTCTAATCCCGATTTGAAACAATTTACAAATAGTGCTGTCGCTGGGCGCGATCTGTCGATCTGCGCAATCCATTTGGTTGATCGATGAAACGCACGACAATCCATCAACTGTTGCGCATTCTGTTGATCACGCAGCGCTTTTTGTCAACACGTTTGGTTGCGCATTCTATATATCTTACCCCTGAGTTTTGTTATGTTTTATTGTCGTCGAGAGTGTTATTAAGTTTCACTCTCCAAAGACCCTTTAGATCTAATAGTGAAAAATGTAAATTAAGGCTTAAAAAAGTGTGCTAAGATCAGTAAGATCGCTGAGATAAAGGGTAGGTTATCTTCAGTCAACTAAATAGTTTAACAGTAATAAATAAACAGCAAAACAACTGAATTCAAAGGCCATAAGATGGAGCAGTGGCCAAAAGTCAGCTTGTGGTGAAATGCTTTGCTATTACTAGTATTATAATAGAAGGGAATGTGCTACCCTCAGTCACATGCACTACTTTGCAGAGAACCATATATCAAAGCCGCTAGTGGACATAAAAGCTTCAACTAACTTGCAACTTGATTGGTTACTGTTTACAATTCCACTAGTACCTTCCCAGGTTTTTTTGGTTTACTAAAATATTTCGATAGTACTAATAGTAATCGATGGATTGTCATGCATTTCATCAATCATCCAATTTATGCACTGCGCGATCGATTGGTTGCGCAATCGACAGATCGCGCCCAACACTGTCACTACTTAGTTGGGGAGATTTCTGTGCATTTGGTGTGGATTGATGACTCGTTCACTTCAACGTAGTTGCTGCAAATTCGTAACCGACAGTAACCTTACATGTTCTTTGTACAAGCTAAAATCAGAGAAAAAACATGGTCATGAATGCCGATATATGGGTTGATAGTCAAAGAGTAAAATGAATCAAAATCAAACGAATGGCAATGAATATTTTGAATTTCAATAAGATTCAACACTGAACACTGTGATAAATAGATCTATGACACAGGCCTATGATGAAGTATGAATAATAACTAAGAGACTAGATCTATTATATTATCATGAAGTGAAGTATTATATACTTGGTGGAATCAGAATATCAACACTGCACTGAGGGAGTGAGGTGATTCTGTGAAATAATGTGTAAAGGTGTGTTTGACAATAGATATTTCTCTGAGAAAATGGCAGCATCTTTAAGATGGCAGTAAAAAGGATGTAATATTCTAGGATTCTGACTGACTTACACTTCAAGGATACGGTCTCCCTTCCGAATCCCTGCTTTCTGGGCAGCGCCCCCTTCCAAAACGGCACTGACATGTTGAAGAGGAGCGTATAAAACTCCATTGATGGATTTCAAAACACCACCTTCACTGATCTGACCTCTTACATTGAAACCAAAACCCGTGGAGGTTTTAGTTATTGTCACAATCCTAGGTATATTAAAATCATTTTCATTGACAATCGGAGGGGAGGGAGTGCGATAGTCATCGCTGTCAGCCATGCTGAATCACGTGACATTGTGTTTTCATCCGAAGTATTTCCGGTGCACTTGCTGTTTAACGATCCGTAAATAATGGGGAACACATTGATATCCGGTGTAACTGTAGCTTTAGATATGGAGTAGAGAAAGTAATAATATTCCATCCTCCTGTAACATGTAGGCGGCCTGTTATGAGAATTTGATTTACATCACATACTTTACTTGACAAGTTAAAAATTACAACAAAAAATTAGGGATCGACTGTAAGAAGAAATCAAAGAACACAATGGAAATATGCTATAAACACAAATGTCAATAAATGAATAAACAAATGTATAAAACAATAAATAAATGAATAAATAAATAAAATAATTGATTAAATAATCAAGCTCCTGTTTATCTACCTCAACTTTAACATCTTACAGATTTCCTAGAGTTTTAAGATCTAACAATTTCAATCAAATTCATATCCCAATTCCACGCACCTCCGTACGTGTTGGTGAAATAGCTGTTTGTGCCTGTGTGTGTGTGTGTGTGTGTGTGTGTGTGTGTGTTTGTGCGTGTGTGTGTGTGTGTGTTTGCGTGAGTGTGCCTCAGTTATGGATTAGACCTAGTCCCTTGAAAGTTGTAATAATATTACTCAAAACTCACCATTTTAAAAAGCTTACCATTTGTAACTTTACCATGAATGCTCTTTTTAAATGTCCACTTAACCCCTTTTAATGTGCCCCGTTATTTCATAAATCAGGTTTTAAGAAGTATGCTGAAGTATTATGTAACGAGTTGGCGATACAGATCATCTTACTGACAAAAATGTAATAATATATAATAATGGCATACATTTACTGCCATTTTTCACAATACAATGGGAAAGAATTTTGAATGGCGAGGTGCCTGGGCCCCTAATACTGGTACGCATGTACTTAAAAAATTCCCTTTATTTTTGGTTTTCATCACATAGGTGTATTTTTGAAAGAGCTTATTTCAAAAACCGATAAAGAAAACTGCAAACAGAGAAATGTGTCTTTTTACACTAATGTTCCTCGAATAAGTTATGTACAAGTAGGCAAGAGAAAATAAATATAAATACATCACTATCCCGCTTGAAATAAGTTGAACATTGGAATGCTTTATATGCATTCATTAATGTCGTATGTTGGGTTTGATGTTACCTCTTGAAGCTTCTTCAAAATCTTTTTGCTCGCGTTCTGTTTGTAATTAATTATTTTGGATAATGAAACATCATGAATTCCTTAATTATGCAGCAAATCTGTCTACAATCTGCATATCAGAGCACGTTGTCTTTTTAGGGTTGCAAGTGTATCCACAAATCTTAATTGATTGTATATAATATATAATACTGTGCTATCTGTCCATATAACTTGACTTCACGAGCTCTCTCGATCGTATTGCGCATTATTACATGTATTACCAAACCGTGTATCCTCCCATCTAAACCCTAACCTAATGGCTAATGGCACTGTATGCTGGGGGAAAAAACTAAACAAAAAGAAAAAAGAAAAATACCCAAGACCATGCCGATTCTAAGAAACGGTGAGAGAAGGGTCATTGATCTGTGACTGACCCCTTCGTCTGCTACCTAAGCTATAAAGTCAGCTTCGCTTAACCGGAGTTTTGGTGACCTCATCACCACCATGCTACTGCATGCTACTGTCTTATTGACTCTTACACAAGAAAAATAAAACAACAAAACAAAATCAGCTTTAATTACCAATATCAATCAACCCCCCCCCCCCCCCACTTTCTCTCTCTCTCTCTCTGGATAAGCCTATAATTATAAGATAGTCCATAGTCCATACGAATGCTCGTCCGGTATCGGAAATAGATGAGTGCCCCTATACGTTCGGTCAAGCAATCTGAACAATCCCTTGGTAAGCAACTAAGTTAATTATTTTATCCTCATTCGATTAAATTAAATTGACGATTTGGATTTATAGCTGAGCGTTCGGCAGGAAATGTTGAAAAGATGTATTTGATCTCCGAAGGAAATGAACATTAATTTAGATTCTAGTCACGATACTGATTTATAATGAATAAGTGTCGGTATTTTCTTGGATTTGTCGCTAAAAGCAAATTTTCAACAGGCAAAGACAAAACCGGAAAATCGAAATTCAGCCAATATAAAGGGGAAAAAATGCATATGATTCCAACTAAATCGGTATAGGCCTAAGTGGCAAGTTTGGATAGCTACTTCCGTGTACTGAATGTTAATCAGTGCGGCAGCATTCAAGCAACAAAATGTCCGTGACCGCAAGGAGTAGCATGCAAAATCAACTTCTTCTTCTTCTGCCTTTGACGACCAAAACTTCTATTATTGAAGACTTGTATGGTCCCTTAGTCTTATTGCAACTTTAAAACTTTCCTCAGATTTAGTCTTTTTCATTTCGATTGGGTTTTTTTTTTCCACAACCGAATTGTAGATGGATAAAAGGAATAGAGGTGGGTATCAGTTCTCGATTTGGGAATTGTTAAGTTTTTAACGGAGCTTCTTTTCACAGATGTTTTCTTTTGGAGATGTTTTGATTGGATGATGATCTTATTATTTAAAGCCCTGTAAAGGGTTGTTAATTTGTTGTCTTGTCTCCGTGCTTGTAATGGCAGCCATTGGAGATCTTGGATAATTTTATCTGTCGGTACCTCCCTGTTGAAGTTGTTGCTTGCCATTCGGGCAGCTCTTCTTTGTATTTTCTCAATTTTCTGGAAATTATTTTTCGTGTGAGGGTCCCAAATACTGCTTCCATATTCGAGAATGGGCCCTACATATGTTTGATAGCACTTCTCTTTCACCTTGAGTGGACAGAATTGTATTTGCCTTTGCAGAAACGATAGGTTTTTTGTTGTTTTTTCTTTCACAGTGAGTGCAAAGACGGACGTCCGATTCTCGTTCAAAAACCACTTCCGTTCAAGTAACTATCATTACTATCGACTGTTGTGATATCTTTCAAGCAAAAGAAATTGCCATATTTTCCCTTTTTCAAAATTAAAAAAATAAATCAGTTTCCGGAACTGTCCTGATAATATCGTGACGATCAGCAGCCCTGAATGCCATGTACCGGAACATGATTCCCTCTTTATCACTAAAATGTCTTCCGCTAAATACATGTAGCGGGAATTCGAGACCTGTCTTAAAAGAAAAAAAAAAAGAGCAAGTAATGTCGCGGAATAGACATCGTCAGGCTTCTATAATTTGGAATGCGAATAATCTCATTTTTTGTTTTGTTCTTCTCCTCCTCCTCGTTCACTTCTTCATTCGATTCAGTCCACATATCATTGTCATCATCGTGGACTAGACAATTTTTTTTGTTGGCCAAACAGTAACGGATTGACTTCAACATCTCAAAACCCAAGCCGTCTTTGAACTTTGAATGATTGCACATCAGTTTTTAGGTCGGCATGAGGGAATGTTCGTTTGTGGGCTTCAATGAATGTTGGACTGGTGCAAACGTCATTATTGAAACTTATTATAAATCATATGCATTGCTTTAGACTGTGCATGATGATAGTGAAACAGGACAATAATTTTGCGCAGCATTTTTACTTTTATATTAATTTGTACTACATTTGGCTTGAATAATGGCGGATTTGTTTTCAATTCATCAGTGTCTATTAAAAGAAGAAGATAAAAAGGGACGAAGATATATAGAGAGACAGAGAAAGAGAGTAAACAGAGAGAAACATGCATACATAACAAAATAACATACACACGTAGACATATTTACATTATATTGTACATATACCAAGAAAAGAAAATGGGGATGGATTGGTCACACACTGCGAAAGTGTCAGGAAAATGTCACCAGACAGTCTCTGAACTGGAACCCACAGGGCAGAAGAAAGGTGGGAAGACCAAGACAAACATGGTGAAGGAGCACTGATGCTGAAGCCAAGGCTGTTGGAATGACATGGCCAGAACTGAGGACTTCACAAAACCGAGTCCGCTGGAGGAGTGTAGTTACAGCCCTATGTTCCCAAAGGAACCCAGAGGCATAAGTCAAGTAAGTACATATACTGTATATACTGTTAATTTATTATTATTGTTATTATTATTATTATAATTATTATTATTGTTATTATTATTATTATGCATACACACACGTACATACAGATACTGTATTCTTAAATAGTTGGGAAGATATCCCACTTGATGAGGCAAAAACATCAATCACAACCTGGAAAAATCAATTGCGAATTAGTGATCTTAGCCCAAGAAGGAAACGTCTACAGACCACCTCGCCTTAAGAACGAAGTAATTAAAACCGTCTTGTGATTTGTAATCAATATTCCATTGTCTTACCTGTAAATGCTTTACAAAACATTTCACTATTCAATAAGCTGGGAATAGATCTTTACATTTTCCGAGCCATCGTAGATTGAATTCATCTGATCTGTGCAAAGTTAAAAAAAAGTCCACAGCCTTTTAGGCATCACATCGTCTGAAGTTTTCACCAGATATATGTATTATTAGAAATGTCACACTCTGGGGTTGGTTGAGTTTCAACAATGATCTAAAATTTGTGTACATTAAATAATTGAACCTTTTGTAGAAGTAGAAGGAATGGACTCAAATCTCAAACCTGTTCTGTCAGTGTAGATAGTCATTTGCATTCATAGTGCAGATAGTCATTTGTATTCATAGAACTTTCCTAGTCCTAGTACTTTAAGATTATGGAATCAATTACCTATCACTGTTAAATAAAGTAAAGATACAGAAGATTTTAAACAAACTTAAATGTACACAACATTGACATATAAATACTAGTAGAATAGTTACTTTTCGGCGCATTGACAAGATTACTCTGTTCACAGAGTTGATCAGCTTTTATGAAGATTTCCTTTTCCCGGCTACATCCCTTCGAAACAGCCAAAAAGCATCAAAATGTAAAATTACCCATAAAATGGATTGCTCACATTTCCTCTCCCAATTGTATTACATGTACAATAAGTCTTACTCCCTCCCTCCTCCTCTCCTAATTTCAATTTTGCTTTATCGCTGTTATTTTTATTTGAAATTAAAGAGGAAGATCTAATATACATCTTATGTAAATGGTGATGAAAAAAAACCCGATGTTTCTTGCAACATTCCTCACTACTTAAGGCTTAATGATGGGTTTGGCATATCCACAATTAACATAAATGTTTGGGTGACCATGCAGTTGGTTGATATAAAATGTATAAGAAATCACAGGATAAAAAGAAGGCAATGTTGGTTGTCAACAGTATTCTTAAGAAAAAAAAAAGTTAAAGAAACTTTGTGCCTTTTGAATTTTTCATCTTCAATCCCAAAATAAATTGTCCATTTAACTTATACTTAGAATTTTTTCTTCGTTTTTATTTGCCTCTTTACTTTATTTAATATATTTTTAATAAGTTGTTAGGTAAAACATTAGAAAAAAGGATACAGACAAAGACCTCACTAACAAAAGGTAAAGAGAAGTCTGGGACAACAATTAATTTCTTGAAAAAAGCTAAAACTAAATTCCATATCACATTATATTATATCATATTTATTACATTCTGTGCAAGCTGCCAAAATAACTACAGTATTGAAAATGACAAGAAATTTACCCACAGATATTTACACAAAATCTTCAACCCCAACCTAACCCCAAATCTCATAAAAATCTCCAAGAACTAATACCAGACAGCATCCAGAGATTGTTTCACTTCATCACAATTTTCCCTCCGTAACTTTGTTACAATGGCTGCTTCTCCACTCTTTCGCACACGTCGAGCTTGTTGGACCTGCTGCTTCTTTTTAGCTTGATTTCGAAGACGATTCCGTGCAGCTTCAGGGGCGATACTAGAGCAGGCAGTGCTAGGTGCATATTTAGAGCCCTTTTCAGATTCTGCGAATAATTGGTGCTGGTTGATGTGCTCTTGGCTTTTCTTATCTCTAAAGGGTCGTAGAGCACGATTTGCTCTACTAAGGTCTTCCATATTTTCTAAGGGCTCTTGTGGATAGGAAGCCTCCTCTTCTTCAATCTTATCATCAGTTGGCTCATTTTGCTCTTGTGGATAGGAAGCCTCCTCTTCTTCAATCTTATCATCAGTTGGCTCATTTTGCTCTTGTGGATAGGAAGCCTCCTCTTCAACAACCTTATCGCCAGTTGGCTTATTTCTATCCTCCGTTACTGCTGGTGATTCTGAAGCTTCCAAATGTGGATTCTTCATGGGAAGTTCTGTTGCTTCATGAATGTCAGAAGATTGTTGATGACCTTTATCAGGTTCACTAATCCCCAAGTCTTCGAGCTTAGAATTAACACATGTTAATGATGAGTCAGATTCTGCCAACCACCTCAAAATTCTTGGATCTTTTCCAGGGGGAGGCACACCTTCCTCTAAACTTTCATTGGAATCCGAGTTGGCACCATCATCATATTCTTTAGCTTGATCGACGTTTTGCTGATCACTGATGTCTCTTTCCTCTTCATTTTCATCAGATGCCTGTCTCTCATTACACCATTCAACATAATTTTCTTCCTCATCGTCAACATCTGAAGTACTTTCAACCTTTTTAAGGAGACCCATGTCAGTAATTGTCTGCAATATTAAAAAAGAATAAAAATAATAGGCATGATGAGAGACAGATATCTGATGAAGAAGAAGAAAAAAAAAAGGAAGAAGAGGAGGAAGAAGAGGAAGAAGAGGAAGAAGAAGAGAAAAGGTAGAGGAGGAGAAGAAAAACAAGGAAGCAATTTGAGAGGATGAACAAGTCTAAATGCAAAAAAGGTGAGCATCTTAAAAAGAAATTGCAATGTAAAAAAAACAACACTTCTAAAATTAACAATTAAATCAAAGAGACATTGTCACATAAATTAAACTACACAAAAGTAGTAGTAGTAGTAGTAGTGGTGGTAGTAGTGGTGGTAGTAGTAGTGGTAGTAGTAGTAGTAGTAGTAGTAGTATAGTAGTAGTAGTAGTGGTAGTGGTGGTAGTGGTAGTAGTAGTAGTAGTAGTAGTAGTGGTAGTAGTGGTGGTGGTGGTGGTGGTGGTGGTGGTGGTAGTAGTAGTAGTAAAAAGTCTATTTGAGTATTGTGATATTGAATCCCCTTGCATAGTCACTTCTTAGAAAAAGACGATATAAAATTGGTCTGTTCTATTCTTGCTCATGCTACAATGAATTTCTCATCTGGTGAAGGGACAATAACAAAACAAAACATCTGCTGGAACACCACAAGGTGGCAGTCTCAAACTAGTTCTTTTCATAATTTATAGAGAAACTGCCCTAAAAAAAACCTCAGAACAAAATTGCCAACAACTAAACAATCAACGAAAGAGCTTGTTCATGCAGATGATATGGACATGATATTTGACTCAGAGGAAGAAGAATGGTAATACATATCAATGTTAACCGTTGGACGGTGGATCCCATATATTCGCCCTGCTAAGTCTCAGCTAATGAAAGCAGAGCATTTTTTACAAAATATGACTTCATAAAAATCAAAAGAATAATGAGAAATCGTACATAATTTAGACATTTTCACTCTAGCTTACACGATCAATGGAGGTCAAGAGAAATAATACGATTAATTTTGCCACTACCGGTACACAGTCTTTTTATTTGCTATTCATTTTGAAACATCTGAATAATGAATATTAGCCATGAATAATAATTTTGCTTTTGTTATTTCTCGGAAATTGGTCATATTTTTAAATCCTTTCGATTTTGGGCCTAGAATGAACTACAGTGGAGTCCGCCTAAAGTGAACACGCTTTAAGTGAACAATTGGTTAAAGTGAACGATACTCTGTGGTCCGGATTGAAACGCTATTTGTTTAAGTAAAAAAATACTGGATAAAATGAACGGGTTTCATGGGGAAATCGGATAAAGTGAACGCCCAAAATGAGTAAAAGTAGAGAACGGACCGTCCATGTCACTTTCGCCATGCTAAGAAAATAAAATTCCCTGCCTCAGGCACCAGCAGACAATGACAACGACCAGAAAGAAAGCTCTAATCTAAGTTCTAAGCTTGCCCGCTGCGTTGTCCCCCGATCCCACCTCTATTTTAGACCCACCCCTAAGCGTAGCTACTGTTTCTAGTTCTAGGCCTCCACCCTACACTGTGGTGCGTTCCGCTTACTTGGGCACATCTGTAATACACCAAACCTGCCACTACATTCACACTATCCATTATAATATAATACAGTGCGAGTAGCATCTAACATCAAAGGGCGGTGTGCGGAAAAAAAAGATTCTCCCCTGTGTACGAAAAAGGTATAAAGTTCTGCAATGAGCAATGCGAACAGGCTAAGCATTGGAGTGTAGTGTCAAGCAGGTCACCTAAACTCCGGTTGAATGAAACTTACATAGCCTAGGTATCAAACGAAGGGGTCGATCTTTAGAATCGTCACGTTTTGTTTTGTTTTGCTTTTTTAAGAAAGGGGGTGGGGTTGTTTGGTGTGTGTTTTAGCTCTCATGCAGTAACATAAGGGTAGGGTTTAGATGAGAGGATACACGTGCTTGCTAATAATATTAAATAATGCTGAATACGAACTTCTACGCGCCATGACGGTTCGTGAATTCAGGTTACATGGATGGACAGTATTAGTCTTGCAGTCGCACGGACTTACACATAGAAATAACAGAATTATTATATAATAATATTATTTCTCTAAGTGAGCTGTGTTTGAGCAGGGGTGAAGAAAAATGTATGAATAATGTAAAATCACCTCAGTGTGATTTTTATAGATCTATCTGCAAGCATCAAGTCCAGTGCACTAGGTACTACACGAGTAGGTTTCATTCATGCTGAGTACTAACCTCAATGAAGAATGAAGGCCCCCTTATATGGAATTACAGTACAATATTATGGGAATGCAAGACTTCAATTTTAACGGAATAACGTGGGTTCTCCCATTGATTTTGGCCAAAATGGTTAAAGTGAATCTCGGATAAAGGGAACACTTTTTTCTGGTCCCAAAGAGTTCACTTTAAGCGGACTCCACTGTAGATGCCCACTATTACAACGTCAAGAGTCATAAACAGTGTGTGCTTAGGCTTTGTTCTCTTATCATCAAAGTGGGGGGATACTCCTCCATTGAAGCTATGTCCGCTGTCTGTTTCATTGCATAAGAGCAGTTATTTAATTCCAACCAAACACTTTACAAACTGTAATAACAACACTGCAACACCCATGTAAAACCAAAACAATGCTGATGTCACGGACACAGTGGCAGCCTCGCCAGGCATGTACATGGGCTTGCTGTGTAGGCTAAGGCAACCCCGTACACAGCGAAACTAGGCTAATGGGTAAAAACGCATGGTGACCGGAAGGTCAGTGTAAAAGGGGTTAAGAAAACCCCACAGCAGTGGAATTTAAAATGAAAAGAAATAAAGACTGAAATTTTTAAAAATGTGAACAGATACCAAATGGAATAGAAGTGTCAGAAAACTGGGCAACCTCATAAACGAGAATGAAGACTTTGAAAGACAAAAAAAAATACCAGCTCAAAATGCATTTATTGCACTTAAAAACATCTGGACAAAATCAGCTTGAAAGGAATGGTTCGCCACCAATACTCACATAACAGTGGAACTCACATCTCAAAATCATAGACAATTTCAACATAACCCACAGAAAACAACTCAGAAACATCAGTGATATTCACTGGCCAGACAAAATTACCAATGAAGATCTATATGACTGCTTCAAAACAAGGCAAATCTCTAATGCTAAAAAAAAAAAAAAGTAAATTTTAAGCTCTGCATTAGTAAGACCATCCTAGTTTAGGACAAGCATCCTTCAGTGACAGCCAGAGCAACTACTACTACTACTACTTATATAGAGTCACTAAGACCAAAGGGGATGGGTCTAAAAAAAAAAAAGTATGAAAATTCTAAAGGGAAACTGTTTACCTCATCAAAAGCTTCAGCAAGCTCTTTAGTAAAACCACTTGCAGCCACTTCTACATCAATGGAGTCAATCCTCCTGCAAAATACAGTGAAAAAAAAAAAAAAAGGAAAGAAATAAGTAAATGTATGATGTAATTAAAGTGCTAAAATTTAATGTCCTATTAGCAATGGAAGGACAATTAACAATGTTTCAAAATCCCAGTAATAACATTTTATACATAATCTTGATCTCTTAAAATATTGTAACAAAGTGATTAATACAACTTACTCTAAATCACCAAATGTTGGATACAGCTCACTTTCATAATTGTAGCGTTTCGCAAAGAAATCACGGATACACTGGACATCACGATCAAAATACCTGCAAAAATAAAGAGACATATATGGGCATCACTTTATCAAATTTTTTTTTTTTTAAAAACAGGAGGCAAAAAAACCCACAACATGCAAAGGAATGAAAAAATAAATGATATGTACCTCAGTGTTTGAGATGAATAAAAACAAAACAAATTAATATGACATGATTCCATAAAAAGGCACACTTTGGGTATAGGGAGATATCAACAGTAACAGAAACCTTGTTTTTCATACTTCAACACAATATCAAGCATATACATCTGTATTTAAACTTGACAATTAATTTTACAGTATCCACGGAATCAAAGTTTTCAGCAATGAAGAGAAAATATTTTATTTTGCTAGTCATCTAATTAGGCCCAATCCATCAGATACCTTACAATTCCTTGTTTTCCTTGTACCGGTACTAGGAGTTCAATTCAATCCAATGGCTGAATAGCAAACTGATAAGCAAAAATCTTTAAATTTTAGATATTCTATTGTTCTATCAACACCAAAAGAGAACTTTAATTTGGTGTAATCAGATTTTTTAACTGTAACAGTCCATCACAAATTCTTGTGTCAGCAGTTTTGGTGTAAGGTATGTCATGAAAGCTTCACCGCACACCATTGACCAACAGACATAGAACGTTATGCCATGCAATAGCCAACACTTCTTGTCCTGGTGGTATGCATTACATTTTCACATGCCATTATGGCTGTTTTTCACTACATAGCTTACACAAATTCATCCTACTGTCACTCCCATAATGATTTCATAATGAAGATATTATAAAGGAAAAGAAGGGTGGGGGGGGGGGGGGGGGGGGGGGGGGGGGGGGGGGGGGGGGGGGGGGGGGGGGGGGGGGGGGGGGGGGG
>JBCJKE010448380.1:0-21544 GCA_039654525.1 Melibe bucephala | reverse complement strand
AGAGAGAGAGAGAGAGAGAGAGAGACAGACAGACAGACAGACAGACAGCCAGACAGACAGACAGACAGACAGACAGACGGACAGACAAACAGACAGATAGAGAGACAGACAGACAGACACACACACACACACACACACAGACTGACAGACAGACTGAGAGTTAGAGAGAGAGACTAGACTTTCCTCCTACTCACCTGAGTTAACTCTTGCCCCCGTTGGATGACTTCGTAAGTACAATTTTGGACATGCATCACACTGTCATTATGGATTTGAAGCAACTGCTCAGCCTTGCCTCCATCTGTGACCATCTCCATGTGTTGAAGCTCTTCCGAGAGGAGATCCAATTGGGAAGAAACCTAATAGGCAAGTGTATAAAAAAAAATATATATATGTCTTTGGTCTTATGAATGTACATTTGTAGCTTTTCTAAATTTGAAATTTCTTGATTTTCTAGACCTTATTCTTCACTAGATTACTATATTAATTGATTAGAATGAAGAGGATAGACATTTTGAGTGGAAAGTGATGCAAACTACATCGTAGCTCCTGTATGTTTCCATTGAAATGTAAATTTCAGGGGCTTTCTTTCTTTCATTCTCCTCCCCATGTCTCAATTTATGTCCTTATTAAACCTTTCAGTGTCTCAATTTATGTCCTTATTACACCTTTCAGTGTCTCAATTTATGTCCTTATTACACCTTTCAGTGTCTCAATTTATGTCCTTATTAAACCTTTCAGTGTCTCAATTTAAGTCCCTTAAATTATCTCCCTCCAATTTCACCTGTCCTGGGAACTCCTTTTCCCTTCAGTCAGTGTTAAGTTTCTTTTTCTTAGTACTTCTGTTATTTCTTCTAGCCCGTTTCTGCGAGGCCAGCCTTTAGGTCTCTTTCCCTGAGCCTTAAAAATGTAAACTGACTCAGCTATTCTTCCATCACTCATCCTGTTAACATGGCCACAACATCTAAGCTGGTACCTTTCTATTTAGGTTTTCCATTTTGGTTTGGTCTCTCATAATTGTATTCCTAATTAATCTCCCTTTACTTTTCTCATTACTCTTCAGTAGTGGTAAACATGCGTCAAAATTTGCTGCTATCGTCACAAAAGAGGCAATTAAGCTTACGACGTTTTGGCCATCAAATCACAATTTATGGCACTAACAACTTTCATATTCTAAGGGTAATCAGATTAAAAAGCAAAAAGTTATAGATATAGTTATAGTTTTAGTCATGGGTCTTAATAAAAACAAAAAAGAAAGAAAGAATAAGGTTTAATGACAAGCATTTGATTATTTAATTAATTTCATTAATATCTGTAATCTATAATTTCCCTGTTTCATATCTTGTATAATCTGATCCAAAGACTATTCTTCCTTCCTGCAATTACCCTTTTATCTCTCTTTGAAATTTGAAGAAGAAAAATATCTTTATGCAAGATCCATCAACACATGGTTCTCCATGTTAACGTCAATAAAGAAAAATATACCAATTCCTTCGAACTGATCAAATCCATTATCATTCAAAAGTTCCAGAAAGGTCAGATAAAACAAAACAACAAAAAATGAAGGTAGTGTATAGAAATTGTTTAACTGAAAAAGAGCTATTGACAACTATGTATTCATTACCGTCCACACTGAAATGGCCAGGTCCTTACCTCCACGGCATCCCGCTCAAAGACCTGGAGTTGTAAACAAAGGTCCAGCTTCATCTTGCGGGCTGACCACAGCTCCTCCAGTTGACTCCGACTCTCATTCAGCTGATTCAAAACTCCTGCAGAAAACAATTTATATTTAATACAAATATTAATAAAATAATAATAATAATAGTAATAATAATAATAATAAAGAATATAGACTCAGATGATTTGGTCATGATCAGAGGAGACATGAAGAGTACATTGGTAAGGGAATGCTGAAGACATCACTACCAGGCAAGAGGAAATTGGGAAGACTGAAGTATATGGATGGAATTAAGGAAATGATGATAGAATGTGAGAGAGGAGAACATCATGAACAGGACTGGTTGGAGATGAAGGGTCCACTGTGGCAACATCTAACGGGGTATGCAGAAAGAAGAAGAAATATACCAAAAATAGAGATATAGGATGTATTTAATATTTGAGAAGAGAACAGGTTAGGGTATGGAGCTTAAAATACACTGTAAACGATGAGAAAGGAAAAAGAAATATAACAGTTGTGATCTGATTTTTTTTTTTTTTTTTTAATTAAAATAAAATTTCAGTCAAGATCAAGGAATGCTGTAAACTGCAAATTATCACATAATTGCATGATAAAGACATTCGTCATCAACTGATATGGGAATTTTGATCAGCGATTAAATTAATGGGTCCACTTCCAAGCTAAAAAAAATTCCTATTACTGATTATTAAAACGCTTACCTTCTATGTGCTTGTAATCCGCATTATGTCCACTTTTATCTGTCTCCATTGATATAAGTCTGCAAAAAGAAAAAGGAATTTACTTGAATAAAGCCAGTCAGTAAAGACTATTCCTCAACAAAAGGTATAAGTCTGCGAGAAGAACAAGAAATTTATTTAAATAAAAACATTCAGAAATGTCTTTAACATCTATCTGTACTATTTCTACTGGAAATTGGACTCTAAAACTTATTAAAAGCACCCTTTCACTAAAGTGGAGAGGACATATAGGAGACCATGCACAAAGCCCAGAAATGGAGTTGAAATAAAAAGGCTAAGATGACAGAAAGATCAGAAGGGGGATTTCCTTTTCTTCTTATCCAAAATACTGGTTTTCATAAATTACCATTCTTTAATTCTACAGTGATATTACAATTTTAGAAGCCATTTTCAATCTTCCTCTAAGGAGACAAAAGAGGCAGTAGCAGTAAAAACTCATAGAAATGAATGTGCTTGTGCTGTTTATGAGGAAACCCATCATAGCCTCTTCATATTCTTAACCCCATAAGTATTCAAGGCGCCTTTTTAGTGTTTCCACAACTCTATGACATACTCCTTGTATTCTGGCATTAACATCACAGCCACCGAGCACAAAGCGTTCAACATACATCATTAACATTTAGAGTGACTACTACCTAAAAAAATTAATATTTCAGTTTTATTTGAAGCTGTTTTCAACACCGGGATAAATACCTGAGTTGCTCTAAAAGAGTTTCGCCTTCGCCCACTGTATTGATAGCGGCTTCCACTGTGGTTTCCCTCTGTTGATTAAACTGGGATATCAACTGCTCTGCCCCCTCCACACTGTCAGCCAGTTCTGTGCTCTGCAGCTCTGTGTGGAGGTCTTCAAGCCAGTTGGTCAACTAGACACGTAAACAAACCATGAAAGATGAAAAGATGACAAAGGTCCCAGGAGGCTCAACAGTAACCACAAAAGAAAGCACCACATAAATGTAAAAAAAAAGGAATAACATTTACAAATTTATGGAACATGATGCATCTTTTTCATGTTCCAGGTCTGAAACAGACATTGGTGATTATGACACGCCATTTACTTTGATCTTCAGGCTAACTCAAAAAGCTCATATTGTTTTCATTACTCTTAGTTTTATTAGTCATCCAGTAATTTAAGCTACGTAAATATGTTATTCTTTGTCGACCTCGACTCCTTTTCCCTTCAATTTTTCCACTAAGAGCCAAATGTTCAAGATCTTGGTGTCTATTTATATGGCCTAAAAACTTTAGCTGCCTTACATACATTGTCATAATGATGCCCAGCTGTGCATTCAAAACAAAACAAAAAAAATAATAAAAACTATGATGAGTCCGAGAAAATAGAATTTAATAGGAAAGGAAAATATTTATCTGAAACAAATGCACAAGCGATATTATCCAAAATAAAGTTGTTACACGAGAAGTTCCCTCTAATCCGACATTCTCAAGCACATAAATCTGAACAAGCTGGGAGAAAATCACAACGCACCTGGTGAATGTGGGTATAGAAAATGACGGTCATGTTCAGCACAGTTCTCCGTCTTTGCAAGGCCGACAGGAATCCATGCATTCTTTGCTCCAACTCATGAGCTTCACTGTAGATTTCTGTGGCGTCGCATTCGCCTGTCTGCGCCAACTCATCAGCAGCAGCCAAAAGCTTTTCAGCATTTGTGATCGTGTTCTGAAAAAGCCCAAAGATTGTAAAGCTTTATAAAATTCATCAGCTTCAAACTTCGAAAAGGTCTCAAGCTCTCATTGCTAGTAAAATCCCAGCTAATGGGTTAGTAGACACACAGATTCCTCATATCTCCACAATGGTGTTGGTATTAAAAGAAGAGGTACCAGTACAAAGCTACAGACGGCACTGTATGTACATCTGAGTTGAGTGTTTGTGTGCAGCTCTGGGATGTGTTGTTTTTGTTGTTGTTGTTTTGTTGTTGTTGTTTGTTTTTTTTGTTGGTGTTTTTTGGGTTGTTTTTTTTTGTCTTTTGTCTTTTAGTTTGGATTTTTCTTTTCGTAATCATTTTAACAAAAATGGAAAAAAAATCATGTCTTTCTTTTATCTTTAAATCAGTAAAATAAAAACACGGGAATAAAGAAAAAGAAAACAATAAGAACCTAAACAAACCAAATGAAAATATAACATCAAAGGAAAAACAAATAATAATAATAATAATAATAATAATAATAATAATAATAATAATAATGATGATGATGACGATGATGATGATGATGATGATGATAACAATAATGATAATAATAACAATAATAATAATAATAATAATAATAATAATAATAAAAATAATAATAATAACAATAACAATAATAAATTAATGCAAATAAGCTCAATCATTTTGATTTAAATGATAAAAAAACAAACAAATAACAACTGTCACAATGGCAGATGTTGGAAATTTGTCATGGTTCTTACCAGCTTGAAGATTGTTGAACACAGAGAAAAAGTACAAGCATATAATATTAAGTACCACCACCAGTATCAATGAGTTCATTTTCGTCTAGAAACAGGTCTTCTTAACTCTCCTTTTCTCTTAACTACCTGTAATGTGTGCACTGAGATTTTACCTCGTATCACAACTTTTAAATAAAGTAAACGTTTCGCCCTTTAGAATGAAGCATGGCAACTGAAAAAAACCAAAGCTATGAAGCAAGAATCAAGCATAAGAATATGTTCACTTTTATTTCTTTACATACTGGCAGAACTACAAATGTACTTTAGCAAAATACCTATGACATTTTTCTTTATTTTAGTTTAGATCCACCGAACAAATGAGAAATTCCAGAAACTTGATAAGAAAAACTTTCTTCACTTCTTAATTATGTATACTTACTACAGAAGCTCAAGTGAACTTAAAATAAACAAGGCAAGAGATAAGTTACAGCTGTGGAATATTCTCTTCTAAGTAAAAATCCCTTAAAGTCAGTACTCCATCTTTAAGTTTTCCTTGCGCTCAAGTCTTAGCCATCTGCTATTAATGTCAGGTTATTACGTTAAAATATTGTTTAATGTAATTTATAATTCTAGATCATTTATAATTATAGATAATCACAATAGGGTATGAGTGTCCTAATATTAGTATTGAAAATGTCAAATCTGAATGATATATTGATAAATGTTCAGGAAAATTTCAAATGAACTCTTCATAAACCTCAATGCCCACTTACATTATTGGTCTAATCTGTACTCAACTTGAAAATTGGTAGATAATTGAATAGGTAAGATAAGATTATGTGTCATGTGACCACCACCAATCTGATTCACTATCATTATTAGCACAACACCAATGGATTTTGTTGTTGTTATTGTTTTTAACAATCATCGTCATTACAACATGTACTATCATTTGTATTATTTCATGTACTACTATTATCGCTATAATACTATAATATTAATTTACAATAATAATTGTTATACTATAATTACTATTATTGGTCTTGTGGGGCACTGCCTACTTTCACTAATAATAAATGACAAATACCTTTTTCAAGTAAAACCAATATGTTCAGTAAATAAAAATATGACAGAAATAAATAAAAACAACAAAAAATAAACCCAACGTATGAATGTCTCAACCTCAACGGCATGTAAATCATCCTTTCTATGTGTGTTTTTGTTTGTTGTTTTGTGTTAGTTTGGGTTGGTATTTTGTGTGTGTTGATTGTTGGGTTTGTTTGTGTGTGTGTGTGTGTGTGTGTGTGTGTGTGTGTGTCTTTTTCCCTTTTTATTTTGAGGGGGGATGGGTGTCAAATTTAAACCATATTTGCACTGCAATGACAAAATCACAGACAACTCACTCTGGCCACGGATTCAAAATGTTCATGGCTTTTTTGCAAAGCTTTGGCCCTTTGCAATGATTTGCCGATGGAAGTGTTCTTCTTCAGGAAGACGTCTCCATGGTTGTTTAGCCAGTCAATGACCTGTAAACAAGAACAAAAAAAAAAGAAAAAGAAAAGAATGGAGAATGGATCCGACTACAATCTTTTAGATGTTACTGTTTAAGACCTAAAAGAGTGCTGAGTAAAATGCGGACAGATACACTAGCCTGTATAAAAAATGTATTTATCTCTCATAATATTTCCCAGCATCCTATTTTTCCACTGCATGAAAGCTTATCTTCTTCACTTCCTACCATATCTTCTTTTACTATGAAAAATAATTGAAATGTAAGAGGACAAAATCATAAGATATCAAATTAATCAGATTTAAAAAATGAGTACACAAATCATGTTAATATAGGCAAGATCATCTTTTTGAAACATAGAACCTGCTGATGCTGAAAAGATTATCATGAGTCCCTTTCACAATAATGTGCTTACACTGACAGCTTTGAAAATAAGAATTGATTTGATATAAAATTTACAATGACAATCTGGTGACAATATACAATATCTGGACATGACAATTTTTCTAAACAAAATTATGTATGCAACTGACGAAGTGACAATGATGGATTGGATTTCCGTTCCAGCCAATGAATGTTAGACTTCACCCCACTCACCTGCTTGACATCCTGTTGAAACAACCGCAGTCCCAGCCGTTGATGAAGTTTGACCTTCTTGCCGTGCCAGATTTCCTCCAGGTGGCGTTGGTGTGCCAGCACCTGTTTTTTTTAAGAGGTTTTACACATGTTTTACTTTTTAAACATGTTATAATAATATTAATATACTTTATCTTATTGAATGAAGGCCTTTCCCTATTATGGGGTTTAGTCGTCATTGCTGATGACCTTGGCAAGTATTCTAAGAGAATTATGAATGCCTGGTCACACTCCCTTCCCCTCTGGTCTTTGCCTCTCCTGCATGAATTTAGTGAAATGAACTGGTTGGTCAACATATCTGAGATACAACATATTGCAGGGGCGTATGAAATTGATAGACCATTTTGGAAACACTGAATTCTGCCAGCTCTTTTTTATTTTAAATCAAGAAAATTCTTATACATGCAATAAGGCAAAGATCTCCTAGTTTATCATCAAATTTTTTTAATGAAAAAATACCACTCTATTCATCCACGAAACGAAAATGTCTGTTGGTTTTTCACTGAAAACTGAGCATCAGTCGCAAGAGCAGTGCCGCAAGCGGTGTCAATTTGAGTATATAACCTTGCCCAAGGGTTAAATCACAGTGTCCACAAAGGAACTCAAACCCACGACCTTTCAGTTGTGAGTCCAAAGCGCTAATACTGCTGTCACTGTAATCACATCACTGTACATACTGATGTTTCCGTTCAGGGACATCTCCAAATCCGCAAGATTGCCATTGGCAGAGCAAGTGTCAGCAACTCAGCAGCTAGGACTTCCTTAACAACACCAGCATAGTGTTCCTATCGCGTTTAAAGGAGTGAATCAACTCCTCCATAAGGATGAGACACTCTGCCCATGATAGTAATGTCATCATATTATATGCTCTATATTAATGTGAAGAAACAAAAGCAGAAAAGGGAAAAAACAGATATCTGAGAAAGGAGGGATAACATACATACCTCATGCACCACATCTAGCACGTGACCTGCAGCTTCAGAGTAATCTGCCTTGGCTGTGATGGAATTTGCACTGCTGGACGTCACCGGTGTTTGCAGGGTATCTAGTAGCGATTTGCCATCACCACAAACCTGCAATGACATAGTCACACATCAGTGTGTTAGTTAAAAAGGTGAATTTGAGAAAATCAACAGTAAAACAGAAAAAAGATTTGAAAAAGGACACTAACAACACCATCCAACCCGTTATAAAAAAAAAAAGCAAATAAACAAACAAAAGAAACAACAAAGAATCATCTGAGGAACAAAAAACATGAAAGGTAATGATTAAGTGCTTTATTATTTGGATACATATATAAATTCATAGTATCAACCAGTTTATCGGTGATCTCAGGGTTTATAAAGGATCTAGTCCAGAAAAAGGGCAACAGTGAGAGAAGCAGCAAACTACACCATGACTAGAGCTTTTGCCAAAATCCTATGAAATTTCATTTTCAGTTTGTCTAAAACAAGATGTAAAGAAAATAATATTTTTTATCACCTAATAAAAAAAAAAGTGACATATCTGTGGGGGATGAGTATGTCGGAAACTTACCTCTGTGTAAGTCTGACTAATGGTTTCAATAAGATTTTGATGTTGTTGCAGAGCGTCTTCCAGCTCTTCTATTCCTGAGGGGATTTTCAAACTCTCACACGTATTCTGCCAAACGATCACCTGAGCGAGGTACTGGAATATGCCAAAAAAGAGAGATGTGATTGTGTTAATACTTTATATTCATAGAATTGTTGATTACGTTCATAGATTTGTTGCTTTGCATTCATAGAGAGGTTGTTTTTATACTCATAGAATTGTGGCTTTGCATTCATAGAATTGTTGCTTAGCATTCATGGAATTGCTGCTTTGCATTCTTACAATTTTTGCTTTGCATTCTTAGAATTATTGTTTTGCATTCTGAGAATTGTTGCTTTACATTCATAATTGTTGCTTTACATTCACAGAATTGTTATTTTTATAGAATTGTTGATTTAAATTTATAGAAACGTTGCTTTACATTCATAGAATTGTTGCTTTACATTTATAATTGTTGCTTTACATTCACAGAATTGTTGCTTTTATAGAATTGTTGATTTAAATTTATAGAAACGTTGCTTTACATTCATTATTTTGCTTTACATTCATAATCATTGATTTAAATTCATAGGACTGGATCTTTTAGATTCATAGAATAGATCTTTTAGATTCATAGAATAATCACTTCATATCTATAAACCATTTGCTTTACATCAAGTCAAAAAAAAAATGTAAATGGGTCAAAACTGTGGAATGAGGAATGACAATCAATGTGATAAAGAATGGGACCAGACTTCATATGCACAGTAAAAGAGGTCACGCACTGCCAGGTGTCACGTAAAGCCATGAGGACTCACTTGTTCAGCTTTCTTATGAAAGACTACTGACATCCTAAGTACTGTGCTCCTATCCTCAAGTGCTGCGGCTAAACTCTTCCACTCCCTCTCCAGCCTCCCTCCTTCCATGCGGATGGTGTTAGAGGCATAATGGCCAGAGTCACACATACGTTGAGCCATGCCTAGGATACGGGTTATGTTCACATACACATTCTGAGGGGAAACGGAAAAAAGCAAATTATACATACAATACAGTCAAATTTATGGGACCAAAACGAAAGTTGGCCTCATAAAAGAATTTTAATGAAGGTTAGCTCTGTATATTGTCAGATCTGTGACATAGCAAAAAGGAAACAGCAAGTGAGAATGGTGATTTAACAGGAGGCAGCATAAAGAAGTTATCAGGTGTAAATTCAAGTACCACATTAATTTATCGATCAACGATCCAGCCAGGCAAGTTTGAATAACAAGAGAAATATCCTCTAAAACTACAGAGATACCAGTAAAATATGAGATGTGCTGGGGAAAAGAGACTCTAACTCTGGACTTTAAAAAAGTTAACGACTTTAAAGTAGTCTTGATAGCCATTTAAAAGACTTTTTAAATTGTCTTGTCTTTCTTCTTCTTTGTATAGAATTTGAGTAATTTGAAGATTATAGCCTCATTGGGATGAATGATATTAAAGGCATGCTTTCTAAAAACAGTTGCAACCACAAAGAACAAGTGGCACACTAAAAAATGACAGTCTAATCAATTTTTAGACATAAAAGCTTTGGTTGTGCAATATTTAAGACTTGGAAGATTTCTGGAGTACCAATAATTCAATCAATTTTCTATTTTTTATTCAGTTGCTTGCACCTTTGATAAGGTTTTCAAGGACCCCAGACACATTTGTGTACTACTATTAACATCCATAAAAAAAAATATAATGAATTTCCTAAATTAAATCCTTAAAATAACAAGCAGTTGCATTCTATAAGAATTTTCCTTTTGAGAGAGTAAAATACGTTCAAACACTTACTTCAGCACTGGTAGCAAACTGACAGTGTTCTGATTCTAATTCTACTGCCATCTGGTGGCTGATTCCAATTTCGGTATAATTGACTAGAAATAAATCACGGTTGTGACTGATCCATTCAAACATCTGGCAAGGAAAAAGGAGACAAAGTTAAATTTGACAGTCTGTAAAACCAACTAAAAAATGTCAACACACATATAAATACACTGTAAGATTTGTTTGCATTTACTATATTATAGTATAGAATATACTACTGATCTGTTTGGTTTTGTTAAGATTTTCACATTTTAACAAAAATGCTTTGTCAGTTTTATTCAGCCTGTAAACATTAATGTCCTCGGAAAATACTACTTGAGAGGAAAAAAAACAAAACCCCCAAAAAAAAAAAAAAACAACAAAAAAAGAAAAAATGTCTACTCGCTCAAGGTATTACTGAGTTATTCCACAAATACAGATAGAAATATTGAAATTCATCATGGTCTGCTACAATGCAAAAGTATGAAACTCAAAAAATCTCTGAAAGGAATTAGAAATATTCAATAGAGAGCGTATATCAACCTTTTCTACATCTGCCTCAAAGATCCTCAGTTGCAAACACTGCTCCAAACGCATCTTCTTCACAGTCCAAAGCTGATTAAGGTGCTGTTTGGTTGACTGCAGATTGTCCAGCAGCTGGGAGATTTGAGGCACAGCTGACTGAAAATCTGCATTCCCTGATATCACATATCTGCGGCCACCAGAACCTTAAAGCACAATGAAAAAGAAAGCACTGAGTATCATTTGCAACACCGAAAGAAAGAAAATAGTTAGAATATGGTGTGTAGCTAGTCAATTATTGTTATCCGTAGGTTATTACAATTGTCAAAAGATATTCCCTCCTTTTGACTATTTGGGAAAACGAGAAGCAAACATTAAAAAAAAATTATTTTTTTTTAAATCCACACTATTTCATATTTTTATACATAGTTTGATAGAGTGAGAGAAAGAGGAGAAAAAAATTTGAAGTCAATCAAATCCACTTTTAAAATTTATATATACCATATACAGGCCCTTACTAGCGCTTAGTTCATGATAGGAGATATTATGCATGCACTTTAGGTTCTTGTTATTATCATCATATTGACTCAACAAAACAGGCCAGGCATTGATGATCTGTTGCCTGCGCTGATCTTTATAAACCCTTTTATACTAACGGCCATGATACTGACCACCATATTCGCCGGTAATCCTTTGAAGTATCTGGTGTCCCTCCATGGCCAGCTGTTCGACGGGAGCCATGGTAACACGCTTCTTGAGCTGATTGTGGTCCTCTAGCACCAGCTGGGCACCGTTGAGATCATCTGGCAACTCGGGATTCGTCAAAATCTCACCCAGTTCGTCCAGTTTGTCCAGAAGGTCCAAAGCTTTCCAGATGAATTCTTCGAGCATCTAAATGTACATAAGAGTAAAATGAGACATTTTTACAAATGGTGCAATATCTTTAAAAGCAAACAAGACATTATAGAGACATGTTTTTGAAATGTTTGTTGAACTTGATAAGGTACAAATATGACATTATAACTAGATCAAACAGTAAAACGATGTTGCTCAAAATAGATTCGCTAAACATGACATGGTTTTCTTCATAAGTGCTTTTAATTTTTACCAAACTGATATAACTAAAATTTAATTAAGATGAGACTTTTTTTTTTTTTTTATAACAAACCATGAAATATAATAAAAACATGATAATTTATTAAGAAAAAAAAAAGAAACCAAAACAGGGAAAATTAGGTTATGTTTTGGGTTTGTTTGGTTTTGGGTTGGTTTTTTTTGTTGGGTTTTTGTTTTTTTTGCTGAGAAAAGAAAATCTTAAAATTCTTAAAAATCATAAAAAATTTTAAAAAACAAAACAAAATGAGAGCCTAAGACTTAAAAATGGGCCAATAGGAATACATTCGTGATCATTCCACTTGAAGAACCTTTCACAACTCTGCTTGACATTTTCTTTTAATGTACAATAAAAAAAAATTTTTAATTAAAAAAAAGAAGGAAATCTTACACTGAATCAAGAAAACATAAATGTAGATAACAATTTTCCATCACATGCACATACCAATCTGAGCTGTATCCACTGTTCGTGATCATAATCCAATGTGCCCTCAAACTCCCTGGTCAACTGGGTGCCTTCAATGGCCTTGTGTAAATTGTCAACAGAAATCATATTGGTCTGAAAATGAGAAGACAAGATCAAATGAGTCGTTTTAGAAGAAATTGGGCTCTGGTCATGACAGTCATGCAAAACATCTCAATATTAAAATGGAAAAAAAAAAAAAGTAACTGCAAAAATACATATATCATATTGATAAACCTATATATATTAATTTCTGCTTTGATATGACAGAAACCCTACCAAAGAAAAAAAAAAGGAAAGAAATAGATTTTTTTTTTTTTTAATCTCCTGAAATGGAAGAGGCGAATAATAAGCTTGAGGAAAATGTAGGGATTAATTACTCATTATATTCTTACTTTTCTTTAATGCCTGTGGATGAGTACAGTAGTATTTAAAAAATCAAAATAAAAAATTGATACACTACCTCAAAGTTGTACTTTGAACTCCCCAGACTTGTGCGTTGTTTTTCCCAAAATTTTTCTGGCTTTATGATATAGGCCATGTTGATGTTGCCAGGAAAACAGTCCTATTACAAAGAAAATTAAATATTATCAAAACAGGAAACTTATACTATTTCAGGTAATGACTATGATGATGATGGTGATGATGATAATGGTGTTGTTGTTGGTGGTGTTGATGATGATGATGATGATGATGATGATGATGATGATGATGATGATGGTGGTGGTGGTGTTGGTGGTGATGGAGGTGTTGCTGTTGACGACGACGCCGACGATGATGATGATGATGATGAAGATGATGACAATGGTGAGTGCTGGCAGTATCACTTAAAAAGTTTCTCTCCTCTCCATAGTTTTTTAAGGTAAAACGTATGTACAACATGACTAGAATAGCATTATTCCATTGTTTTTAATGTGGTTCTCTACCAGTAATTATTGTTTTCAATGGGGTTCTCTTCTAGTAATTTAGTGGGTGACAAAGAAAAGGAAAACAAACACTTCAAGGGAGAAAGTTTTTTTCTTTTCTGATATGAGCTAGAATAACCTATGATCCAAATCCCCTTTGCTCACAAAGTCCTGTCATCACTACATAAAATGTCAATATACATAAAGCCCATCCTTTGACAATGCAGCCAATCAAATTCTTGTTTCTTCTTCACAATAGCATACAATCAGTTATGAGAATTCTTGTCAACATGCCAAAAAGAAATTGACTAGCATTTAGATGTTAGTATTGTACATTAAAGTTTCTGCTGAAAATCTTCTGTATCCTTACTGTACTTTGCATTGATTGGAAAAGAAATGCATTCGACAATCTGAAAATACTAAGGAAATATGAATGCAAATGCCTATCTACACTTGAAGGTGGTAGCATAAACGTTTGAGAATCACATCTTTAATGGTTATTTTGAATTTTGAATTCTTCAAGTGGTAATACTGCTTGACCATTAGTTGCTTTGAAAAGAATGGTAACCTGATTTCTAGCACATTGTTCTTTCAAGATTATCCGTTGTAATTTGTTCATGTTTACTTTTGCATTACCTGATGAATTGTATAGATGATGGTTACAAATCTGCCTAAATCTTTCTGCAGTTTCTCTCAATTTATGTGATTCTGTTGATTTGATGACAATTGCATGCACACCCTCCTTAAACTAGGGATGGTTCTATGAATGCTTCATAGTACTTATCTTAACATATTGTGGATGGTCATTAATGTTACGTTTTAAGAATGCGAGTAGGCTATTTTATTTCTTACAAATCTCCTGTTTAAGCAGTTGCTGAAATCATTTATCAATGTTATTTCACAGCTTCTTTTATTTTTGTTCTATATCCACATTGGATATTAAGTATATCATATTTTTTCAAAATGATCCTCTATGTTACTGTGTATGAATATGTTCTAAAAGTTTTTCAGATACAGATGTTATGGATACAAGTCAAAATTTTACTAGCTGATGTCTATCTCCCTTTTTGAAAATTGAGACAATATTTGCATTTTTCCAATCATTTGGAACTTTACCCTGATTCAGCGAATTCTGGAATAAGAGGACCTACACCTCAACTAATTCAAGCATATAACTTCAATATTATGTTCATTTATATTATGCAGTCATTTAAACAGTATTTTCAGTGATAGTTATTAGACTCACTATTTTCAGCGATAGTTATTGGACTCATTTTAGGATAACTTTTGGTTTTGAAAAGTACATTTTGTATTTTTATGATATGATTTGAAAATATGTAGCAGAATTGGTTGTTCAAATGGTCTGCTTTAATTTCTAAGCTCTGAATTACTATATCTTTTAAGGTATGAAATGCCATAGTTCTCTTGCTTTTTATCTCTTATGTAGGCCTAAAGCTTTTTATAGTAAGTGTATTTATTACCTGTAAGGCCTTGAGGATAGGCTTCACTATTTCCCATTTGGTCCCTCTCATGTCAAGAATCATGGTAAATCCCTTGTCCCGTACTTCATCGCTGTCAGCAAAACAAAAAATTGGGGGGCATTTAGGATATAAAAGACATGCATTAAATTATGAAAGAAAGGCAAAAGAGAAAAAATGTATTGTTCTACAACATAAATATGAAAATAAACATAAATATATCTGCATTGAAATTATGGTAAAAATGTTTTTCATACATACACATCAAGTACAGAGGCAGATATTAGGTCTTTCAAAATAAAGAGGTTTTTTTTACGACAAAGCCACCATTCCTACATCAGATAAACATATAAGACCATAAACTGATAAAGCATCACTTGGGAAACTTGAAAGCATCACTCTAGAGCTTATATAAAAAGAATTAACATTGTGTAAATGAAGCAAAACTAAAAAAACCCAAAAAAAAACACAATCCAATTATAAAATTACAAAATATATACACTGGAACTTCCTTCTAAAGAACATATATACAGTTAGAGACAGTCAAAAAAGGTTGACATCAACTACATGTAGGATTCCAATCCATGTCTGGCGACGAATAATACGATTCAGTGATTCATGTTCATTTCACACACAATTGCTTTAAATCTTACTGGACAAGCATTTTAAACTTTATGGATCCAATTGTTGTGCCTATAAATGTGTACATATATTTCTTATTCTTAATCCTGGCAATGCTTGAAGCTTGGGGTTTAAGTCTTCTATTCAAACTTTCTGATGAATTCTGTTCTTTTGAGTTTATCGATCGTCCATTCTACTTTGTCTTTATTTACGCTATTAATCCTCTACCTCCACACTACCATAGTGAAGTCACTTTTAGGCCTATCATTCTGGATACAGTGAAGTCACTTTTAGGCCTATCATTCTGGATACAGTGAAGTCACTTTTAGGCCTATCATTCTGGATACAGGGAAGTCACTTTTAGGCCTATCATCCTGGATACAGTGAAGTCACTTTTAGGCCTATCATCCTGGAATGATTTGGTGTGTTTCCTTCAAGACCAAGATCGGAAACAAATTAGAGAATCAGACATGGATTGGAGGCCCTGACATGAATTAGAATCCTACACATATTATATAATGACATTATGGGGGAAAAACTAAAACTAAACAAAAAAATAAAAATTAAAAAAACACATAACCCCAGAAAATAGACTTCATTAAGGAATTCACAACAGGTCCATAGGCTTCTTATGGATTCCATTGTATTATATCATTGAGTCATTTGAACATAATATTATTCAGTGTTTGATACCTGGGAACACTGGCTAAGTAGGTCATGAGACGTCGAAGGTCCTCACTGTTGAGTCTCTCTGGATGAGTGTGAGACGGGAATGTTAGGATAGGCCCTCCTCGGCGATCTCGGCCACCTGTGATAATTGGAGTTATAGTCAAAGCCAAATTATATTCTAGTGATGAATATAAACTGAAAGTAAAATTTTAGCAATCTATAGTCATACTTCTCCACTGCAACCAAAAATATTGCCCATAATTTGAAACTAGTATGAATGCAGTCCATTTTTTCCATAGCATCTTCTATCAATAGTATTTTAAATTAATTGTAAAATGTAACATTCGTGGTATAAATAATAAGAAAAAAAAACAAAAAAAAAAAAAAAGGATATAATTTCATTTAAATCAGTATGGTGGGTTTTTAAAATATTCACATTTCATTTACAAATAGTTTCTTATAATTATCTTTTCTGAAAGTTTTAAAAATTATTTTAAAGAAATGAATAACAAAGAAAAGCTAAAGACTTAAAAAGAATTTTTTGTTACAATTTGTTATAACTTGGCTATATTATATTTACTTGCTTAAAAAAGTAAAAAGCACTTTGATAAAAACATGTTTAAATCAAGAATAAAATTTTGTTCTTCAAATATAAAATATTACATATGTGTATATAATAGACTAAGAACATAAAAAGGAAAAAAAACCTGATAGGTAGGCCACACGCTCCCTGAGGACATGCACGATATCTGCTGCTTTCAACCCATCATTACGACGTCCACCTTTATGAAGATAAAACATGAGAAGGGTATATTTTTTTTTTTTAAATACAAATACAAATAAAAAAGGTATAAAATCATTTAAAATAGAGACTTTTTATAAGATGAATCTGAATTGTTACTGTGATATCAAATGTACCTTTAAAAAATAATAGTGCCAATCATTTGAAGAAACAAAAAATCTCATTCTAGTAGAAATAAATAAGCCAAAATCTTTTGTTCACAATAAAAGTCTTTTCAAACAATTGAATTCCACGTAGGTAATTGATATGGGTCTACAAGTTCGATTAAAACTGAGTCAATTCCTTCCTATCATATAAAATTGAAATATCTTCATTAGAATCTTCATGTCTGAAGGTAAATCAATTGAGGTGAACATTTTTATTACTCTTCTTTTTTTTACCACACATAGGCCTACACAATGTTTTTAGATATCCTTATCTGAATCTAGGTCTTGATGGATCTCTTTTAACATTCAATTTAAAGAGTTTGAAAAAAATCAAATTGTTCAATGAAAGTTGCATAAACTAGATTTTAGATCTAAATGATAATATTGGCCTATAAATTGGTATTGGTTTTCTTTAAAATTTTGATACTATTATCTGTAAAAAGATCTATGATATTATTTTACTAACAACAACATGAAATGCCTTGAACAGCTCAAAAAAAAAAAATGTGTCTGTTTTCTGTCCACTCCTAAGAAACTTGAGAACATCACTAGTCTCGTGTGTTCAAATTCCACATAATATAAATATATGTACGTTTTTGTCCTCTCAATATGACATCAGGCTGTAAACTTAAATTTTGAGTTGGCCAGCACACATTACATCTGATCTGTAAGCTTGGTAATAAAAGGTCACGACTCCTTTTCATTTCCATCAACATAGGGTTGAATCGCAAAAAAATTCTACTACCCAACAATGATAAAAAGTTCTTCCTTTTTCCTCATAAAAATTGACAAAAACAGCCAAATGAGCAATCTTGCCAGAAAATTAACTAGAGGCGAATTTAAATTATCTTTGTCATGGATTATGAGTTAGGTTCCTCATTCATAAGTCCTGTCTAAGGCCCTCCAACTGATGCATGAATATCGACAGGTAAGTGAATGAGATCTGACAAAGATCTACGACAAACCCCTACCAGCCTTAACTCTACACTAACTCAGCTGGCAGATCATTCCAGCAGCATAAACAGGGGAAAATGCAGAAAAACACTAAAGGAACAACATAAAATATTAACAATTCTAACAATAATTATTATATAGCAGAGAGAGCCTGAAAAGGAAGGAAATGAATTTGATGATAATTATGTACATTTCATGAACGAAAGATTGAATGGGCAAATTAAGTAAAAAAAAAAAAAAAAAAATGACTGTGCTGCAGCTTTTCGGACTCGAGTCCGAATAGCCATGGTAGGCTATTCGGACTCCAGTCCGAATGGGCATGGGAGCTATTCGAGGCTATCCGTGATTATTCGGCCTTGAGTGACCAGGAAATGGAGAGGGAGGGAGTGGGTAGTGGGGGGATTGGGTTGGCAGGGTGATGGTTCATTTGGCTTCCCTTCACACGTTAGCCACCAGGAGGTGGACGGCGGTGGAGAGAGGGGGTGGAAGTAAGGTGGTGGTGCTGAAGCGAGGGAGAAGAGTGCTGTATAGAGTATTAAAGTTACTAAAATAAAGAAAAAGGAAAAGGGGACCAGCCAAAGCATGTCCACAATACAAAGAAAATGTCGATGTAGCAGATGACTTGAGGAGTTATAATTGAAACATTAGTCAGCCACTCTACTAGTAATTAAGGGTAGGAGTTCGGAGGTAGACGTGATATCAGAGGGGAGGGTGACCAACAGTAAGTTTCCAATTCCCTTTCATAAGTGTCGTAATACATGAGACAGAGCACTGACCGTGCGGCAACACACCGATCCTAATGAGATCAAAGCCAATTTCACAAAAGAGAAGCAAAACATGTTTCACACCAAAGCACTAAAATTAAACAACAAACGCCCTTGACTTCCCGGTGACCACTCACACGATCGTCAGAGTCCCAGGCAGCCACCACAGGCCCATCGCAACGTGTGACTCGAGTCAAAATAGCTACGGGAGGCTATTCAGACTGCTTGATACCAGGATTTATCGTGCGTTGCCAGTCTCTCAAAAAAATATCTTATAGAGCCTATAAAATTTCAGTTTCCGTGGCGGTTTATGATCAAAATTCGTAGACAACTAGATTCTACTTAAAAACAAGTTTGTAATTGGTTTTTCTTAATCTTTCTCATTCTGTATGGTCAAAGTATTGCTAATCAATACACTAGTATGGAACATTGCCGATTGTTGCTTAGATCTTTGAAAATATTTTTTTTTAAATCATCCTTTACGCAGCTAGATCAGACCTAAAAGTTGTTCATGCATCTATCAGAACTCAACTACTTCCCTAGTGCTTTTAGATTATGGAATAAACTGCCAGTTAGTGTAAAGTGCAGTAAAGATACAGAAGATTTTAAACAAAATCTAAAATATATAATATAACATTAACATGCATGTAAATACTAGCTTTTAGGGGTGCGTTGACAATAATGCTCAGTTGACTGAATCTGTCAGCTTTTATGAAGAAGAAAAAGAAGGTGGTAGGGCTCTATGTTAGGGATTTTCATGCATAACAAGCAAAGAGACTACTAAATTGAAATAATATATTTACTAATACACACAATTTAAGTTTCTGTGTATCTTTACTGAATTTTACATTTGTTACTTGTTTAGTTTGTTCCCTGCGCTGTCAGACAATGATGAGACAGTTGCATAACTAAAATATTCTATGGATCATAGAACTAGAGAGTAGGAGAGGTAGCCTAGAGATATCTAGAGACTGTGTATTTCTTTTCAAACCTTCTTACGGAGCAATACAGAAGGCTAATTATAAAGATCTAATTATCATTGTAAACAGAATTAACAGATCTGTATCCATCTATAATTGTAGAGCTAGATCTAGCCTAGTTCTACAATTCTGATTTATAGTTAATTCAATTCAAAGTAAATTGGCTGCGAATTTCATTTATATATATAGATCTAGATCTATATGAAAATGAGAATAGGACCTGAACAAAGAATATTTTTAAAAGACTTCAGGCCCTATCTAAACTATCTTGTAAAAATATCAGCTAGATCTAGATCTAGACTAAATCTAACAAACCATTCATGCATTGTTAATTTTTTCATGTAACAAATGGCAGCAAAAACTTCCCTTGACAAAACTCTACATAATTCCCCCCTCTTATCATGGAACAAATTGGGACATGTGGTGAGAGACAAGGGAGAGTTTCAACTGATCATGAGATGATAAGAAAGGAAGGAGAGATGGAGAGGTCACTGTGAGAGAGAAAGAAGAGAACCTGATAATCATAATGAAGAAGGAATTGTTCTTGTCCTAAAAGACAAAACAGGGATAAAGAAATCATCTGTGTGAAGAATAGACATATGATAGGTACAGGAAAGCTGATTCTTTCTAGGTTATGATTCAATGATTCCAGACAAGCACGAAAATCAGAGAATCCAGACTGCCAAGGGAGATAATCGTGTGTGAAGCAATGACTGAACACATTCGAACATAAACTTTGTTTTCTTTGTTATAACACGGTGTAGAATTACTTTCATTTCAATCCTCTTGTAAAGTACTTCTCTAATAACAGAAGATAAAAAACAACCAATTCTAAACCTGTCTGTGTTGTCATTTCATGCTTCCTTCCCACTAGCATCCCGTAGACAGCGTCCTACCAGTGAGCTGTTCAAGACTCACGGAATCATCGGAACCGTCCTGAAGGGGATGCTGCTGCTATCGAAAAAATGGCATCTCTTTGAGGAAGCGGCAAAAACTGGAAACCTACCTGGTCGATAGTAATATTCCACATCTTTCTCTGCTCCGCCTTCAGCTCCTTGTTCTCCCGAACTCATAATTTTAATCTTTTCATGTCTTTTAAATGCTCACTGACACCGAAGACGAGTATACATTACACATCTCCTTCTCAGCGGTTCAATGGGCAGCCATTGTAATAACAACGGTTCGGTAAAAGTCGGCAGTCTCCGTTATCACCGGATGTTGATTAGGCTCGTCTGCTACTTTACTGTGGCTTCTGCTGGCAGACCATGACGTCACCAGGCAAGCCCGACCCGACTCGTTCTCGTCTCATAAGTACTAGGGAAGGGCCAAGGAATGGAATAGACCTGAGTTTATTTTAGAATGGGGAAAGGAAAACATGCGGCAAATTATACGTTGTTGGAACTCATTTAAACTCAGTAATTTAATCTAAAGCTAAAACAAGTATGTAAAGTATACATATTAAAATAGAAATTATCAGTAGTATCGTAAGTAGAAATCAAAGCCTAGGTTTTGTAAAATAAAACTTGCCAGAGATATTTTTATGAATGAAGGGATTAAAAAGGGGATACATTTAATTTCATTCTCGAGACCATTTATTTCAGTGTAGCATTATGGGGACGCGATTAATAAGCTAAACAGCGTCTCCTAAGTTTAAGTTATTGATTGTTGGTTTTGTTGGTTGTGTTTTGTTAGTTTTGTTTTTGGGGGGGGGGGGGGGGGGGGGGGGGGGGGGGGGGGGGGGGGGGGGGGGGGTGGTTTGGGTG
>JBCJKE010448270.1:0-14594 GCA_039654525.1 Melibe bucephala | reverse complement strand
GAATTCCTGTAGTAAGAATAATGAAGGCATTATAGAAGGCGTTAAAGGTAAACTTGTTTGAAGTACAGAGTTTTAAGCTGTTTCTTGAAAATGTCAATGGTTGGGGATTTCGAAGACTTTGAGGAAGACTATTCCACAGCCTGGTGCTGTGAACAGAGAAAGCTCTTTCCCCTACTACACATAGTAGTACTATCTAGTACTACAGCTACTACACTCCCATTACTGTTACTACACTGATGCTAAACGGAGTTAATGAAGTCTCAATTTCCATGCGAGGGCATGAAAGGGTTGCCAGTGGTTAACTTCACATTTCTTTGTTAAATTATCAGAACAACAGTAACATGCTAGCCTAGCCTGTCGTCTCCTTAATTAGTTGTAACGTATAACCCCCTAGCAAAAAGGAATAGACCATACACTTGTAGTCTTCTCTCAGCTATGGCAATGTTATATCACACCACTCAAACTTTACTTCAAAAAGAATCCATTTTCAGAAAAAGGCGAAAAGTTTCAGTAATCAGTCTCTCACTATGCCATCCTTTGACTTCACATGTGTGTATTGGTATACTGCCACACCCACTTTTGAATGGACTAGTCTACAGAATCAGCTACTTCTCATTTGTCCTTTATTTTCTCCTACATGATTGGTTGAAAATTACTCTTGTCAAAACGTCACTAATCACTTATTATTTGTTGTTATTAAATCATCATAACTTAGGGAACTATCATCACCTTTTATGATACAGGAGTATTTGTTAAGAGGCCACCAACTTAATACCAAAAGATGGACTTTGTGCATCTGTATGCTCATTGGGTCGTAAACGCCTGACAGGCATAGTGATACAGCATTGGACAAGGCCAACACTTGTTCAGTATTTCATCAAATAGGAACCATGTATCATTTGTGTTCAGTCTGAAATGCATAGATTGCATCTCCTTTGATATCCAACATACTCTACAGAAATACACCTTGGGATGCTTTTACATCATGGATTTTGTTTTGTTTTGCTGTGCCTTTTAATTGAATGGTTTTTGTTTTGTTTTGCTTATTTGTTTGCTGTTGTTTGTTTATTTACTATGCTTGTTTGTTTTGTCAGTATAGCAATGTCTGAGTTTATTGGACCTTTCCAATCTTCAATTTTATTCTCAAGTAAATGTCAATAGGAGAGCATGTCATGTTTGCTGAGTGCTGCTTTTGTTCTTTCTTTTTTTTTTTCTCTACCCAACAAGCGGGTTCAGTTAAGAACCTATTTTTCTTGAACACCTTATAATGTAACTTCCATAATATTATTTAATAAAGATATAATTTGATGTGATATGTTCTATCTTTACACTTTTGGTAAGAAAGAAACCTAATTTGAAGCATTTTGATATGGAATGGACATTATTTCAAGACCTCTTTGCAATGCATATTGTCTTGAGGATTTCATACTTGATCAACATATATAAGAGACTTTTTTTATTTATCCTCCTGTCAGTGGGCATTTACTGTGTGGCTTTTGATAGTTAATATTAATAATCTAAGTGAGGCCATGCATAAATAATGACAGAGAGACTGAATGGTTTGCTATTTTGTAAAATCTTTATTCTACCTTTCAGCCTGGAAGATTGAAATGTGTCCAAGCTATTGGATGGTACCTAGAGGAAGCTAATATGGCCCAGGTTTCTGTTAACATTACAGACTCTGAGGCATGTGGAATTCACACTGTTTATGAGGAATGCTGCAAGGATGCTGAGGTAATCTTTTTTCATTTCAATGGATATGCTTCATTTTACTAAATGTACAGAAATGTATTCAACACACAATGTTTTCAAACGTTTTGAAGACATCTAAAGTCATAGTCAGAATGACAGAATCAACATAGTGATTTGTAAGAGTGATTTTCCTGGAGTGTTGTCTGTTTATATTAAACATGTTTCCTTTTACTAAATGTTCTGAAATATCTTCAACATGTAATGAGCCTGAACAGTTCATTGACACAGAGAGTCATAGTTGACTTTACATAGAATCAGTATTTGTGTAGTCATATGATGCATATACATTTTCCCAGGAGCTGAATCTGGCAGTGGTTGGTTCTCAAATTGTTGGTTTAGTGCCATTGAAAGCACTCATGGAGACAGCTGAGTATTACATGAATAAAGAGAATCTCTTCATTTTAGAAGAAGATCAAAAGCTAAGACTGGTGAGAGAATTACATGTCTTTTATGCTTCAAATCAGTTGAAAAAAGCAATTCAATTTTTTTTATTTAAGCTTTATGGTTTTTGTATTTTTAAATTCAAATGATTCCATTCAGGAAAAAAATAAAACTGTCATTTGACTGTCACATATAGGATTTATCCATACAAAATTTATCTTGAACTAACAATATTGGTGTTTTGTCAGACTTGAAGTTGTGTAATTTAAAATTAATTCGAACAAATATGGAATTTGAACAATTCGAACATGATAGGTATTATTGAAAAAAAAAAAAAAAGTTGAATATCATTTTGAATATTATTCATTGTCTAATTTCACAGGTTATCAACAGATTAGGTTTGAATTCCCTTGGAGCCTTCAGTCCAAAGGAAAGAATAATTGAGTAAGTGATCAGAAAAGTCTTCGAGATATTACCTCGATAATTTTAAACTAAATGAAAACTTATTTGTCTCATTTTATACATACAACTATCTTGCTCTGATTTCTGTGTTACTCTCATTCATTGCCTCTTTGCCAGGTATATGATTCAGCCAGAAAAAGAAGGTGCTTTGGCCAGCATGGACTTAAAAGATTTTATCCTCACTGTTGGCTCCAGATCCCCCTCTCCTGGAGGTGGATCTGTAGCAGCTTTAGCCTCATCTTTGGTAGGTGATCGTAAGTTGAAATGAGTTAAATGAATTTGTATTTACTGTCCTTATAATGTTGGGTTTTTATTACTAATTTAATTGTTGACCTTGTACTTTAATTTAAAAGTTTTTTTGTTTAATTGTTTACTTTGACTGTGTTCTTAGGTGGACGTCATGAGATAAACCATGTAAGTACTAGAAATCCACATTCGAACAGCTTAATAGATCAAAGGCACAACTTTTAAACAACGCTTGTCGTTCAGGTTCGGTTTGAGAGGCATAGCAAGCCTATTCGTCTCTTTCGTATAACATGTCATCTAGACCTATATAGACCAAGGTATCAGTATATTACGTACTCATAGAATTGCTCTCTGAGGTTGATAAAGAACATTTCAAAATGACTTTGTATGTCAAAGAAGACCACAAGTAATGCAAATGATTTGACCAAGGTAAAAACCAAAACCATTTTCTTCACTGGAGTGTGCCATAAGGATGGGTGGAGTTTTTTAAAAGAAAAATTCTGTTTCCTGTGAAAAAGCTGGATCTTGTTTTTAACACAACATATGGCTTAGGTGGAGACTACTGCATAATAAATTCAAAAGTCTTCCTAGACAGAGGATGTCTTTTGTTTTGTCATTGTTATTTTGTTATTTTTTTTATTTATACCAAAGCTTTGCTAATGCTCTGCTTTTACTTTGATAGTTAAGAATAAAAGCAATTCATTTTTATTTCTGAACAGGGTGCTGCCCTTGGATCCATGGTAGGTTTCCTTACTTATGGCAATAAGAAATTTGCTCATCTCGATGCTCAAATGAGGAAACTTATTCCACCTTTGTACAATGGAATGAAAGAAATGTCAGTTTATATAGATGCAGATGCTGCTGCCTTCAATGACTTTATGGTAAGAAGTTTAGATTAAACGTATGATTGTTTTAAGAAGTCGCTGATTTAATACCATAAGCACAATCGTTCATGTTGAGACTTGTTTGATATATGTATATCATGGCTGTTAACGCATGGTAATTTAGTTCCCCGTAAGCCAGCGCATCACTCCCAGATGTCTGGGGTCACTGTGAGTCAACTACTTGCGGTTACGGGAATTCCCTGGCTTGGTTGGCCTGGCTGTTGCGTTTGATTATTTTCATGTCCTCCGTAAATAAAAAATCGTGGCAACTTATCATTTATACTTTGACTATTACAAAACACATATTTCGACACTCTGAAGTATATTACATTTCATGGGAGAATATCGAAGGACATACATTTTAATGTATACATAATATACAGAAGTAAAGGTGTCATGTATGTCACTAAAATTTTGCATGCACTTTTAACTTAGTATTTTAAAATCAGAAATTAAACAAGATCTCTGCTGATTTTTATAAAATTAAGATGCAATGACAGCCAGCAAAACAAATTAAAATCTCACTGAATTGCGTCTTTGCAAGGTTTTGGAGTGACAAGTTATCCAATCTTTAATGCTAGGATTACCAGGAAGACACGAAGTCAAATCATGGCTCAGCAAGGAATAGCAATGAAACTCAAACATAAACTTTCAAAGGATCATTTTAATTTATCTATAACTTGTACTTGAATGATTGTATATGCATATGTTTATGTACATGTGTGTGTGTGTGTGTTTGTGTGTGTGTGTGTGTGTTTGTGTGTTTGTATGGTTATAAACAGATGTGTTCTTGGGAGAGAGTGCTTGTGTGTTTATTCCTGTTGTTTTATTTTCTTCACCTTCTTTTGATTTGTGTTTCACATGCAAGCAATGAGTTCGGAAGACGTTTGTAGATGTTAAGATGCAATTATTAATGTCAATTGTTTTTCTTGGTATTCCCGCCCCTCTCCTTTTATTTTTGATTTTTGTTTCTCTATATGTCATGTTTTCATGGTTCACACAGGTCTATAAAGGTCTTTAATTTTTAGGTCTCAGGTCCTTAATAGGTCCTTAAATTCAGCAATCCTAGACTATCAAAAGGGAAGAAAACCGCTTAGTATGAAATACTGCATTCTGAATAAAAACAATAACATTGTCAATGCATGAACCTGCCTTCAAAACACAGAGTGGAAATGGAAAATGGAGTTTTTATCTTTAAAGAGGTCCTTAAAATGTCCCTAATTCTTAAGTTTAAAAACATGTGTGAATCCTTAATTAATTTCTTTGTTGTTGTTTTAATTTTGTATATTTCATACAATTTTTTGTCCTCTTTTCAGTTGGCATCTAAGCTACCAAAATCAACAGAGGAAGAAAAGAAAATGTAAGAAATGATTATTTTGCCTTATATTATGTTCATTGACATTTTTAATTGTCTATGAACTTTGTTTTATGCTATATATGCTCTTGAACTTTTGCTATATATGCTCTTGAACTTTTTAAAGGGATGTAATGGTTGAAAAAGAATGATGAAAAGTATTAAAGATTTTCTCCTTTTCATTTCACATTGACTTGGTGTGAATTCTTTTAGGTCGACAAATTCATGCATAATGCAGCACAGTTACCTCAACTGCTCATAATTCAAATCCTAAGATCTCCAATTAATTTCTCTGTTTTCTTTGTATTAGCAACGTGACTAACTTAAATAGCAACACGGATAAGTTGAGGAGATTCATCCAGACATGATAAAAAGAATGCCCAATTCTGAATCATTAAAAGGGGAAGGAAGTGTCAAATGTAAAGACTTGTTTGCAGTAGTCAGTATATAATAAAATTACATGTTTACCCTATGTATTGACAAATTAAGAAAGAGCCCAAACTCATCCCTGAAGAAGCAGAACCCCCATAATACAACTGAATAGAGAAATTTTGAAACACACTGGCAAGGTAAGATCTAGAACACATGCAATTGGCAAACAGATTACTGGAAGCTGCAAGGGTGCTGGAAGCTGCAAGAGTTTGTCATGATACATAGAGTGGTACGGTTATGGTAGGGTCAGGTTACCCAAGCTTGGCAGGTCCGAGGATAGAAGCTTGATTTATTGTTATGGACCTGGCTATATAGGACTCACTAGCCTTGGTTGGGTAACCTTCCTTGGGAGTGAATCTCCAAAAAATATTCTTGAGCGTCCAATTCTAGGAGCTCAGTTCAGGGAAAATAAACCTGAATCTTAAAAAAGTATCAAGTTACACAAATAATATCAAAGACAACATATATCAGTAATATTGCCCAGACAGTAAGGACCACACCTTCTTCTTCTCAGGATTGAGGTGAGAAATTGGCTACTGGTCGACCGGGCACTAAGACCAAGACGAGATAGGATATTGGAATTTGGGGACCAAATATGTACAAGACTGGGAAGTTAGAAGATATAACTCTACAAATGAGATGATATAATCCACACATTTTAAGAGTGAGTGAGTGAGTGAGGATTGACAAGAATACTCAGTTGAATGAATTTGTCAGCTATTAAAAAGAAGAAGAATGGTAAGTCTGGTAAGTTTAACACCAATACAGGAGAAACAATCCTCTACTCTGGAAGAAATGATGAACATTGAATAAAGGTCTGGAGTCATGTCTATTGTTGTAGTGGGAAGTTGTCAACAGCAGGCAAATGAAAATAAGGCTGAGAGGAATGCACATCAACATCTCCATCATTCAATGTTATGGACCAACAAACGACAGCAATGATATCGACAAAGATGGCTTTACAGCCAGATACAAGCAGAGACAAAAGCTGTATCATGACATGATCTCATCAATATTACAGTATTTTATTTATAGGGGATTTACATGCCAAAGTGGGAAATACTAACTTTTAGAATGTCATGGAGAAGCATGGAGTCAGGACCAGAAATGCCCATGGAGAGAGATTAGTAAAGCACAGTGCCATAAATAACTTTGTGATACAGTGATAGGAGGAACTTTCTTCCCACATTGTGACACCCACAAATTGACATGGAACTCTCCAAATATAAACTTGAGGTACCAGACTGATCAGTTCATGATTAGTGAATGGTATGTTGAGGAGATCCCAATTTGACATGAAGGTAAGGAGAGGAGCAGATGTAAGGAGTGATCATCAACTAGTAGCGGCACTCATCAATTCTAAGTTGAAAAAGACATATGTCAAGATAAACATCCAAATGCGATTAGATACCCATCAGTTCAAAGATAAAAGAAGGAAATCCATCTTCATTCTTTACTTCAGGAACTGATATGGAGAGAGATTGCCATATTCTGCAAGGAGAACAGCAAGGCAAAGCTAGGATATTGCAAGAAGCAAGGAAACAAGAATTGGATCCAGCAGGAAATGTCAAATTTCGTAGAGAAAAGGAGACGCATAAAGGACATGTAGCTTCAAAGTCTTCAAATCTATTGAAAAGGCAGTAAACTTTACATAGATCCATAAGAAAGTGATGAGGTTGACAAAACCACACAAGAGGTGTGCCATGGATCAGTTAACAACTGAGGCGGAGGAAGCAGCAGCAAAGGGGGAACAAGGGAGACTGCACAGTATCACACATCATTTGTTGCAGAAGTAGTGCTCACAGAGTGATCAGAGATAAACTAGAAAACTAGTAGAGTCAGAAAAGGGAGCAGGACACAAGATGGGCTTATTACTTTGAGACTGTTCTGAATTGATCTTCACCTGATGAGACAGTACATATAATTAAGGCTAATGAGGATCTTGATATTGATACAACTCCACCAAAGGTAGTTCTTTTTGTTTGGGTTGTTTTGGGTTGGGCTTTTTTTTTTCTTTTTTAGGGAAACAATTTTTCAGATTATTTAAAAAAAATGGATTGAGATTACATTTTGAGGCTTGGTTTTCTTCATATTATTATCACATACTATGATGGGAAAAGTAACACCTTGAGATAAAAACAGTTATACAATTGTAAATGACTCCTTTTTCTTCTTTTACATTTCCTTTAACCTAGACGAGAAGAGGCTATGAAGGAAGGCATGGTGAATGCTGTGCAAGTCCCAATGAGTGTGGCTATGACTGCAAACAAGATGTGGCCTCACATGAAAGAACTAGCCAGCATTGGCAATATTAATTGTAAATCTGACTTACAGGTAAGAATAATTACCATTTCTTACTTCATCTTTAAAAACTTTAGTTGAAGTCTCATACATATACAGTGGAGCCTTTCGGTCGTGACCATTCAAGTAATGACCACCTCAAACTTAAGACTGAAACTGGCTTTGTTCCAGACAAAGGTACTCAAAATGCCATTTTTACCCTATCAATGTTAATGGAAAGATGTATTCAAGTTCAAACAGATTTATACATATATTTTGGTGATTATTCTAAGGCTTTTGACAAAGTAAGACATGAGGAACTGTTTAATATCTTAAATAAATTAGACATAGATGGGAAAGACTTAAGAGTTATAAAGAACCTGTATTGGGACCAAAGTGCAGCTGTTAGAATTGAAGGAGAACTAAGTGAATCAAAAATGATAAAAAGAGGAGTGAGACCAGGCCGTGTTATGTCACCCGATCTCTTTAATATATAGTAAAACAATCCAATTTGAAGTAGATCTCTTAAGAACAGGTCAGCAAACTAAGAATAATTTTACAGTTAGTGTCAAAAATAGATTTGAACTTCTAGAAAATTTTACCCAACCTGAAGAAATATGGAAGGAGATGAAAAAGTCAATTAATGAAGCCATGACAAAATATCCCCTAAAAAAACTAAAAAAGAGCATAAGAAATGGATGACAAATGACATTCTAGAATTAATGGAAAAGTGAAGGCAAGCAAAGTCAGATAAAAAAAAAATATACTGAATAGAGAAATAAGAAGGAAATGCAATGAAGCTAAAGAAAAATGGATAAATGACCAGTGCCTAGAAATAGAAACTAACCAAAACAAAGATAGTAAATACATGCATACCAAAATTAGGGAAGTTAGTGGAAAGAAAGGATGTTCTAGTTCAGGATATATCAAATTAAAACAAGGCAATATACTAATGGACAAACAAGATGTCTTAAATAGGTGGGCAGAATATGTAGATGACCTTTTTGAAGAGGAAAGGGGCGAAAAGCCCGTTATAAAGAAGGAGCTAGATGGACCACCGATATAAAAAGATGAAGTAGAAAATGCCATAAAGAAAATGAAATTTGGTAAAGCAACAGGTCCACACAATATGCCAATAGAAGTAATCGTAACATTGGAAGATGTAGGGATAGAGATAACAATACTCTTAAATGCAATATATGGTAGTGGAAACATACCAGAAGATTAAATGAAATCAATTTTCATAACCCTGCCTAAAACACCTGATGCTACAGAATGTGAGCTTCACAGAACGATAAGTCTCACAAGTCACATTATAAAATTATTGCTTAGAATACTATTGAGTTGAATGACAAATTGTTTAAGACGTGAGATTTCAAGAACTCAATTTGGCTTTGTTCTAGACAAAGGTACCTGAAATGCCATTTTTACCCTATCAATGTTAATGGAAAGATGTATTCAAGTTCAAACAGATTTATATATATGTTTTATTGATTATTCTAAGGTTTTTGACAAGGCCAGACACGAGGAACTTTTTAATATCTTAAATAAATTAGACATAGATGGGAAAGACTTAAGAGTTATAAAGAACCTGTATTGGGACCCAAGTGCAGCTGTTACAATTGAAGGAGAACTAAGCTAATAAAAAATGATAAAAAGAGGAGTGAGACAAGGCTTTTATTTATAATAATAATAATAATGCAATCGATTTATATTTTATCACCCGATCTCTTTAATATATATATAGTGAAACAATCCTTAGAAATTTAGAAGATAGACCAGGCATTAAAGTAAATGGAGAAAATATCAACATTAGGTATACAGATGATACAGCTCTTCTAGCAACTCTAGAAAAAGATCTCCAAAATCTTATTAATGTTGTAGTCACCGAAAGTGAATGTAAAGGTCTTCTTTTAAATGTAAAGAAAAGAGAATGCATGGCTGTATCCAAAAAATCAACAAATCAAACCTGTAACTTAATAAGTAAGGGAGAGAAAATAAAACCAAAGTTTTAAATACCTTTAAATCATATCAAATGGAAAGAGCGATGCTGAAATTAAAAGCAGAGTTGCAATTGCAAGAGACAGTTGAAGAAAAATGAGCCTTATCTTAAAAAATAGAACTGTCACAATGGAAACAAAAAATAGAGTTTTAAAACTATGTTTGATCAATACCGCTGTATGGCTGTGAATGTTGCAATATATCAAGTATGAGAAAAAGACTAGAAGCAACAGAAATATGGTTTGTAAGGAGAATGTTAAGAATCTCATGGCAAGATAAGAAGAGTAATAAAGCAGTCCTAGAAGAAGCAGGAGTAGAGAGATCATTAATGATGACAATCAGGAAAAGACAGCTAAAGTTTTTAGGCCATATAAAGAGACACTAAGATCTTGAACATCTAGGCCTTAGTGGAAAAATTGAAGGAAAAGGGAATCGAGGTCGACAAAGAATAACATATTTACAGAGGTTAAATTACTGGATGACTAATAAAACTAAGAGTAATGAAAATAATATGAGCTTTTTGAGATTGTCTTAGGATAGAAGTAAATGGCATGCCATGATCACTGATGTCTGTATCAGACCTGGAACTTGAAGAAGAAGAATTCATTTTCTCCTCCTCCTCCTCCCCCTCCTCTTCCTCCTCCTCCTCCTCCTCCTCCTCCTCCACCTCCTCCTCCTCCTCCTACCTGTCTTTCTTTGCAGTATATTCTGTATGCTCTTATATATGTGTGTATATAAGACTTACTGTAATCAAGTATCTCATTGTGTAATTATGATTTTATTCTATTACAGTGCATATGGAATTACATTGTATCTGTTGGATATGTAGTGTGTGGAATTGATACTGGTTCAAAGAACTGTAACTGTCAAACCAAATTTCCTCGTTGGGACAAGTAAAATATATCTTATCTCTTGTCTTATCTAATTTTGCTTGCTTAGGTTGGTGCTCGTATTCTCGAGACTGGAGTTTGGGGTGCTTATTACAATGTCATGATCAACCTTGATCAGATTGAGGACAAGGACTTTAAGAGTCAGGTAAGGAGAGCATTGGAGAATCAATCTCCTGTCTGTTGTTGTTTTGTTTTTTACTTATGATTGTGTTGCTAGTCATCAATGATACTTGTTCAAATGAACCATCTTTTATTTTGTCAGACCATTATGGTATATTTTTCTTTTATAAAGAGGCAGGCATCTTTTTAAAGACATGACGTTATCATTTGATTTTCATGAATTTTAAATTAAAAAATCTGCATGGGACATGTTTTGTTTATAGGTAGGGTTTTTTGTTTTGCTATGAAAAGAAAATATAAAAAATGTTTTTAATGTTCCAAATAAACCATGTTTGAATAAAATTTATAAAATTATTATTTTGTGCGTCTTGTGTCTCATTTTAGGTTCAAAGTGACATTGACTCTGCCCTTGCAACAGCTCAAAAAGAAAAGGAAGAGGTTCTTAGCATTTTGGAGGGAAGACAGCAATAATTACCTATATTGCTATCAGATGATGCTTGCTTTTTTTCTTTTTTTTTTGTCAAACTGTTTGCTATTTTTTTTTTTTTATTAACAATGGCAATGAAAGTAATGTACTGATTACTTAAACCAAGAAAATTGTATTTCAGAATTTTTTTTTGAGGAACTCTTTATTCAAGATTGATACCTAAGACATGTTTTGAAAACATTTTTTTTTCATTCAGAGATGATTGGTAAGGGTCAAATGTTTATTTTCTGTGTCTTTGAATTCATGTGTTAAATATAGTGAATAATTGCTGCATTGAATCTGTGATAGCTTATTAGTGATAGCTTAATAGTTACTTGAATGACTATGCTGTGTTAACCATTTAATGTGATGATGGCTTTGATTTTGTCCTTAGATGTTGGCTGTTGTATACTTTTATCCATTTCAATGAATGGCTACTCAACTGTTATAGTAGTAACTAAACAGTACTTCTCTTTACTTCATTATATTCATGCTGTCTTTCATGATAGGTTTTATTGAATGTTTTAGACTTGATATTCAGACCAAATTCAAAGAAAAAAAGAAGAAGGCAAAAACAATACTTTGCCCCCTCAATCTGCACATTCCATCCCTTGAGTTAATGGACAAAAGAAAGAATCAAGAAAGTTGGACCAGCCTTATCACTTGACAAAGTTGTTCCATATTTTTATATCTGAATACACAAATCCTGAAGTTATATATAAGATAACCTTAAAAATTGGAAATATTTGTTTGTATTTGTTTAGTCCATTTTTCTGTTTTGAACTTCATAAAAGGTATGTATGTGCTCTTAGTTGAATGTCTTCACTATGGACAAAGATATTTTATTTTTTTTATTCTCATATGTGAAAGTTCCAAATGGTTTTATGAATATCACATTTTGATTAGTGCTAAAGAATTAAAAGAAATTGTTAATAATATTTTTAAGATCTGTGGGTTAGACAAAAATAAAAAAGAATTTTTCTTGATTCTATAAAGTATTGAACATCAAAAGAAGTGCAAAAGAGCACATACTTTTGTGTTTCTTTTGTTGCTCATATTTGTTTCTTTTCCTCCATTAATTGATGCTATATTGTCTTAGATACACATACCAACAAATGCCAGCAGTAAAGGTAGATTTCTTCATTGACATCGCTGAAAAGTCTTTCCTCTTTCTTTTACATTTGTTTTCTTGTTATTTCTGTCTTTTTTAAGGCTATTGCTCATGTTGGAGAAGATTTTCAATGAAACAAAACGGTTGTATTTATGCAAAGCCATAGACATGTTAATTATGTTTCAGTGGAAAAATTATTATGGAATGTTTCTATTTTTACATGTCTATCATTCTTTGAAATATAAGTGTTGAATCTATCTGCTTTGTTGAGTCAAATGCTCAATGGCCAAGAAAAACCAGAAACAATGACTGCTGAAAACTTGTCCAATTCACGTTTCCGTCCAAACAAACAAACAAACAAACAAAAAAACCCCCAAAAAACAAAAAACAAACCCCCAAACAAACCCAAAAACAGCAACAACTATAAAAAACACAAAAACATCGAAGAGAAAGTGGAAAGAAAGTTTAATGAAATAGAAAATCAATGTCAAGACTCTTTTTGTTTAGTTTTTTTGTTCTTGTTTTTTTAAATTAGAAAATGTCTTGATAATCCTTCCTTACCTTATTAAACATAGACAAAGTGTATAATATCACACAACTTTGTGATAGCAACATTTGCTCTTGACTGTACCAATCATCGCTAATGAATTAAAAAAAAAAAAATTGTTATTCAATTATTCTAATTTGTGATTTCATTTTAAGGCCATTCTCATGTTTTAATTTAATTTTCTCTTTGATTTGTGGAAAATTATTCAGTTGAAATGATTGTTATTCTATGGGATAACATTGTTTAAGTTAACTACCCCTCGCATGCTTATTTTGATCCCTCATTTTACTATTCTGTTGTGACTCAAAGATGTCCATTTTTGGGGCATAATCTTAACCTTATCTTGTTTCTTAATATATTATTATTTTTTTTATGTAATCAAAAGGGTGAAAACAAATCTCAGGTCAGGAAAGAATGAAACTTACACATAATTTGTATCTTTTTATATCTTGCACATATTTTTTCTTCTTAAATCAATTGCTAAAAATTGCTCAAGAAAAGTGTATTTACCTTAAAAAACAACTGGAAATCCAGATAATGAAATCCATTTTAAATGTGATGCATATGCCAGGCATTCAAAAAGGAACAAGTTTACAGCTTGCAGAAGCGTAAAGTTGGCCGAGAGAAGTGTTGCAAAAATCATGAATGAGCAAAAATCATCAATTTTTCATTGATCATCAGCAGCTGAAAATCAACGATAAAATTGTGAAATTATTAGTAAAGGAATGTCTTTATTTTCATGGGACAGGTATTTTCATGGGACATGTATTTGATATTTTTTCTTAGATTTTTATTACCTGCTCTTGATATTTTAGTGTATGGTTGTATGAGCAATGGGAATACAGTTTTTCTTTTTATTTGCAAATGTAACATGCTGATACAGATGGAAAAACAAAGTATCATGATAATAGGCAGCACAAAGTGGGTTTTTTTCCTTCAGAAGATTCATAAATATTCCTCCTAGTTCTTGATTTTAAAATCAATTTAAGACAGTAAATGAAAATGTTATGAATTTTTAAATTAGTGTTTTCATTTTGAAAAGTTGTCCACCTTTTATATTTCAGCAAAGATATCAATTTCAAGCAAATTTAGACAAAATGGCAAGGTACATTTGGGACATTTGTTTAGATATTTTCATGTTATTAAGCATATTTTGTACATACACACAATTTTGTGGTCTTAATACTTTAAATAAATTTATTTTTGTAAAACTTGTTTAATTTCGCTAAAATATTAAAATGCAACCTGAATTATTTTTTTTTTACGGGTCAGAGGTAAATATTGTTTGCTCTACAATTCAATCAATATTCGCCACTTGGGTACAAGTTGTTTAAAAAAAGATAAAAATTTCCCACATGTAAAATAAGTTTAATCAGGAGAAATTTGCATAAAAAGGAATTCCATTAGTTATTATTCTTTTATTTTTTTAACTTTATATTGGTTTTAAAGATATTGTGTATTGTGCATTTGTCCTATTTTAAAAGAATAATTTAAGAGTCATTGTTTGTTTCAATGAATGGGATCAACATACTTTTATAAAAATACAAGAACAATGTTAAAAGATTATGCACATCAAATTATTTTATTGAGGAGTTACATTGAATCATACTTTTGACAGATCAGATCATAACACACACACAGACATATGTTTATAAATACATACACATA